>JAVSBS010022923.1:0-11693 GCA_033124195.1 Coracias cyanogaster | reverse complement strand
TGTTTTAAAAGATTTCACAGCATTTGTTTACTTATGAATTGAGGCACTATGAAGTTTCAATAAATATTGCAAAAATACACTCGTTCTCCACTAAGACATATGCAGTGATCCTGCACTTAAGGTAGCTACTGAAGAGCCACATTTTTTGCCTCAATGACACGAGGACTTCATTCCTCCTGTAACATCAATTAGACATCATCCCATTTGTGAAGCTTCTATTATCTACTACATACTGTATTTATTTGCAAACACAGTATATTCCTGATAAATAAGGGACTTGCAAAGTCATGTGATAGTTTCAAAGTTTCTTTCAAATCCCTGGTAACGTTGACAGTCGGTATCAACAGACAGAAACCATTCACAACAGTGGCCAAAGGTTTATGGCAACAGTTCTGAAACATCCGAGATGAATAAAGTTTTCCTCTTTAGTTTTTGGTAGTGAATTGTTTGTTGCTCTACTAAGAGACCACAGCAATTCAAAGACACCCCTTACGGCCAAAACCATGGCTTCAGCAATTTCATGTCTACTGAAGCCTAGCATTAAAGCATGAGATTAGAGGCCAGAAATGTGTGAAACACCCACGAACATGCAGAAGACACCAATACGTTGACAAAGTTTTCCAGAGTGAAATCTCTCACATTGAGGCTTAAACGTTAAATCCAAGGTGACATACTGCTAGTAAAGGGAATTTGCTTGACTCCAACAGAGGGAGCTGAATGGACAGAATGAGGTTCTGAGCAACCCAAACCTGAAGCTCCACAGCTCAAAGTTCATCAAAACAAGATTTTACTCTCAAAGACATGTCTCTAGTAACTTTTACGGTAAAGGAAGAAGCAGACATGCCCTTTAGTGACATCTGAAGTCCAGAATCATGTTCTGTCCAATCTTTAGAAGTAACTACATACTCTGGACAGTCCTAACCCTGCTTTTACCACCATCAGATGCTCAGTAAGCACAGCAGTAAAGGCACAACTCAGGCAGGATCAGGTATTTAAGGAAAGGCTGTTCTCAGATTTAGAGATTCCTTTCAAGCAAGATGTGACTTTATTCACAGATGCACTCTTTTCTGGGTGTTGCTTTTAAATAATAAATTTTATTGCATTAAAGTATGCCAACTTCAGTAAAGCTCCTGCTGTTTTCAGGTATTTTCCCTCCTTTACTAAAAAAAATAAAACTAAAAAGTCAGCACTTCAACTAAACATCTCTTTTAACCACAGATGTTTTAAGATTGGATGTAAGACTAGATCTTTCAAGATCCATACATTTGGATGCTTCTACAAACACATTTTGAAGCAACCTCTTTTGAAGACAACTGAAGTCAATTAAGAGTTTTGCATTCGCCCTTTCCTTTAGGTAAGGGTTATAAAACAAAAAAGGATGAAAGAATTACTCATTGTGTAACTGAAAAGCCAAATTCCTGCTCAAGAAATCAGATCAGACAACAACTAATTCACAATCCAATGAGAGAAAACAAAGAAAATGCACATAAGATGTAGGAAACAGACGAAGATTAATATAGAAATGGAACATGAGTCACATGTTTAGAAATTACAGCAGGCGATCAGGGAAAAAAGGCAGCAGTGGACAGCACAGGAAAAGTCTGGAAGAACAGCTAGAAGGAGTAACATTTCCTTCCAACATAGCAAGAAATACACAGTTCTACACATACCTGCAGTGTGGAAAATAGCTTAAAAGACTTCTGAAAGAAGAAAAGAATACAACTTACACAAGACAGGAGACGAGACGAAACACTAATCAAAGATCATCAAAACTGAGCACATGTATGCACAACAAGAACTCAATTCCTCAAAATTCATTAATTCTACTGTTTTGCTTGAAGGACTGAGAATTCAGGGATAAAATCAGTTCAGAGTGAAACGTATTTAAAAGCAGCACAAGGCCATGATAACGCGGCCTAGCGAGGTTTGCACCTTACCCTCATGTGCTCCTTCTTCCTTTCAAAAGGAGTTCTACGTTAGTCTCCACATCACGTGAGTAGATCAGAAGCAGCACAGGACTTCAGGGTACAAAGAGGGAGCAGCTGCTTTTCTAGCATGCGAGGCAGCGCCGACGGCAGCTTGCACAAGGTAAGCAAGGCTGCCGAAGGTCTCTGCTGACATTCAGAGGCACTGGACAGTTCAAAATCACTACTGTCTGTCCACTGAAATGAGAAAATATCTGCATCTCGCAACAGCCTTTTCGCAAGCTGTCTGCAGTCTAAGGCGGGCATTACTCAATCAGGTAGCACGTCATACTGGAAGAACTGTCTCCAAGAAACTGTCTCTTTTAAAGAAAAGTATATATTCCAAAGGATAGCTCAACAGGAGTAGAGCTTCCCACTAACAAAGCTATTTCATGTATACAAAATGCAATGGATGTGCTAATTAAAAATGAAGAATCCTGGAGTTCGAGTTTTAAGCAGACAGGAAGACAAAAGGACTTGGGTGTTTCCAGAGACAACTCCCAAGAGAGTCACAGAATGTGCCAGAGACAGCAGAAGGTCATCAAGATCAAATTCCTTTCCGTTAAGGAAACTGGAGAACATCCTATCCCCATTTTCATCCAGTATACGACTGAATTTTTCCATGCCAGCCTTCCAATTTCGCATTTTGACTATACAAGGAATAATTCCTAGATGAAGCCTGTCAGCTAGCAGCTGAATACAGGAAACTGCATCAGCATTACGTATCATTTCCTGTAAAACTGAAGCTCTAGCAATGAAGAACAGAAACAGGACAATCACAGAATAAAATACTCTCACTTATCCTGACAGAAGCATAAAAGGACAACAAGATGCTTGTAAGACAAGTTTTTCCTGCTACAGTATTTTCCATACTCTTTGTTACCCAAATTGTGTGCAATACTTCTCTGTAGAGAGACATTTGTGTACCAAACCCTCCTGAACAAGCACATCTCTAATTTAATAGTTCTCAACAAAATATGGAGTCAAATCGTAGAAACAGAAGCTCAAAGAACTACAATTAGATATGAAAGCTGTCCTCCAGCGAGACATGTTGAGAGTATCAAGTACAGCTTCATTTCCTAAGAGCCCAGTGAGAATGATCCTGTGATTCTTCTAACTGAGCCTTCTAGAAACATACACGCACACACAGACACCTCAAGGAACTTCAGGATGTATTTGGTCAAAAACTCCAGCAAATTAAACATCATAGCCACGTACGTGTGCTGGGGTCTTTTTTAAAGCTAAAAAGTAGATGTTATTAGGAATAACAACTTACCAGTGCTTCAATCAAGAGCAGTTACTTTGGTTACAGTAAGTAAATAAATTCCTCAGCACATCTGTAAGGAAAATATATTAAACACAAATTAAAAGAAAATTTAAAAATAAATTTTTTTAAAAAGCAAGGGTCTAGAAGACCCGAGCACTAGCCTAGGAGTATTATAAAATGTATACCCTAGATCCTATCCTCAAATGAAGAGGACCAAACCCCAAAGCCATTCCCAACAGATCACAGCACGCAGTATAAAAGACGTTTTTATAAAGAATGTGAAGTATCAACAGGCAACCTCTTACGAAAGAACTTTTGCAAAACACCCAAGAAATTCAGACCCAGTCCTGTACACAAATCCCTTGAGAAACAAAGCAACAAGAAAAAAAGTTTTAGGGTTTGGTGTTTTGTTTTTTTTTTTAAAAAAAAGATCAATTGGACTTAAAGTGGAAGAATGATTAAATTAACTGATCTGCCCTTCACATAAAAATATTTAAAATACTCAATTTTACTGAGAGGTGCTACCACCTACATACAGTAGAATTCTTTAATGCACAGATATGGAACAGGTTATCTACTCCATATCTCCAAGTTATCTGCAGATGGGCAGGACCCAAAATTGGAAACTCAACTTTGAAAATGCATACTGGCAATCCATATCAATAAACATTTAATCAAAATCACCTTCAGCAGAGGCAGCAATATTAAAATAAGACCTAAAATTCTGACACAACGCCTAAAGCCCCCTTTTCTTCCCGTAAATTTCAGTTGCATGAAGTCATCCACTATCATGAACCATTCAAGTTACCCAACTATCATGTACAAACTGCTTCTCTCGTGATCTCAGAATCTACTTATAGTGGAATAGAGCCTCAAATATGAAAATTAATGAACCTATTCAGTGAGAGCATACTATGCATAGTTTTCCACAATCTTCTAAACTCTCCTTTTCAAACTGATCTCTGCTTAGGTGTACAAAGAAACCCGTGATGAATAGAATTGCAATTTCTTTGTTGATGTAATTAACTTGAAAAGATTAATATGGAAAAAAGGTCTTTAGAAAGGGCAAATGATAAAAAAATATAGTAAACGGTCATAAACATGTAGCATATCCAAATGAACATGAAATTTATTTAGAGGTTTAAAGCATGCATTTAAATGTGATGCAAGAGCTGCTATTAAATGGAAGCACAAAACTGAAGTACTTCTAAAATGGTGGATGGGCACGTTGTAAAAGAAACACAACATGGTTGCTGGACTTTCATCATTGAAGAGGCAGCTATCAGTCATGCAAAGCGTAACAAATGAATGAGGGAGTTTTACTTATGCCCTTTAAGTGTTCTGTGCTATAGGTACCATTTCACTAAAAGAAAAAAGCCACTTAGAAACGATGATTTTAATATATGAATACTAGATGAAGTTAATGATTGAAAGATTTTTAACTTGGAGCTCTCAGACATTTTGAATAATTCACAGCACAGCTGAACATACATCATCTGTACTCAAGTTTGTTCCTGTTGTCTTTAATTCTAGCGCTAGCATCCAGTTATGGTAATTTCACAGAAACTTCAATGGAGATACTTAACGTTGCTTTATATGACCACAGAGGGACAAGCTGCTTCTACTGAAAAAGTTACTGAGACTTGACCAGGTTCTTCTGACCTCAGCAAAATTTTGCAAAAGGAGCCAAGCATTTGTCAGGGTGGATATCCCTTAGTAGCAGTAAGGATGAAGCAAACAGATGAACCAAACAGCACCAAGATGTTAATAACATATTACACTTCATTCATATGATCGAATGATCATGTTTCCACCATTATAAAAATACACCACTGCATTTTAAGCTTCTGAATTTTAACATCCAAAAGACACTCACTCCCAAAATATGGAATGCATCACAAAACCTGAAGGTTTATGCCAACAGCCGTGAATTATTGAGCTAGCAAAAACAAGTTTCAGATGAAAAAAAAATAGCTTTTCAGATTGACACCTGTATTTCCTATATAATTTAATAAAATGTCAAACTAGAAATCTTCCAATTAGCCTACTCCCAATAACTGACAAAAAAAATCCATCTCCTATTAAAGATAAACATGGATTTACTTTTATTGGGTGGTCTTATAGTTGTGCCATAGATTTACTTTGAAATTATAGACTGAGATGTCCTAAGTCCAGCCTACACGACATAAAACATGCCCTCCGCCACAGGTCCATGACTCCTTCACCAAAACGTTGTCACTGCTAGCCCTAAGAATCAGGAAAGCGAATCTCCTTCCAGAGCATGAGGTGAAGTCAGACACTCTAAGGCTATTTACCTGACAGCAGGTTCTCTCAGGATAAATAAAGTATTTCAGCAAAGATTGGTTTTTATATATATATATATATCCATCACACCAATGTTCTTCCATCTAAGCTGTCAACTCTACAAGTTCATTCTACATGAATACTTAACACAGGTTGGTATCACCACAGAAGAATAGCTTCCTCTATCAAAAAAGTTACAAAGACTCAACCAGAAAGCATCCTTCTGACCTCATCAATTCTCAGTGTTCTGTCGGCTGGCCATGAAATCAAAACTTCCCTCAAGTCCCCAGGAGCGTGCATCTAGCCTACTGAGGTGTACCTAACCTAAGGATCCAGCTGCCATTTACAAATGCAAAACACCGTGCTCTTACAAGAAAAGGCAGCTCCAAAAAGTTCACAGAAGTAACAGGGGACATTTAAAACTGTTTTTATCATAATGTCTGTCCGGCATAAACAGCATCATGACAATACGGAAATACATAAGACCAGGAAGACCAAAGTCCTCCATTTCGTATTTGTCATAAAATGTCCAGGTCAGTCAAGATGACTCTGCTCTTGAGCACTGTTTTCCAATTTATCTATATTTTTTTAAGAGCAGGTCAATTAAAAGTTGCAGCTTTAGACATTTAAGGATATAACATCAGGAATACAAGTATTGAGTTAAAGAAGTTCAGTCCCAACACTACTACCAGACCTTTATATGAATAACGTCAGCGTTGCTTTTATCCTAAGACTGTGCAATATCTGATGATTTTGACCCTCCAAAGTGAAAATTCATGTTGGATTTTAAATGTGTTCTGCTGTTCTACTCAAGGTGCTGCACCATTTCTAATACAAACTTCTAATTCTCAAACTTCACATCAGACAGTTACACAATGAAGTTCTAGAACATACCAAAGAGCCTCGTTCGTTAGCTGTGTTTTGTTCAGGGACATCCACGCTGTATGAGACGTCTATTATCTGTAAGCATTATCTGAATTCTGCCTTGCATATTAGCAGTGACTTACTGCAGATAAAGGTTTATTACAACCTAAAGAAGACATTTTTAAAAGCTTATGCAACACTGCTATAGGACTTCTCTTATGTGAGCAGGCTTAAGCCTTTGTCCAAGCCAAAGAACAGCTGCACTCAGGTAGGGGTTCACTAGACTGGTATTCTGAAGTTATCGTGACAAGTTATGTGATTTTTTTTAAAGCAAATTATCATCAAGAGTATTGTTGAGAATCCTTCACAAAGACGCCTTACGCTTTGAGGTCCTGAATACGTACTGCGGTACATTAGCATGGTGAGCTGTGAAAAGGAATCGGTTAAAACAGACAAACAAGATCCCCAACTCTTAATTACACAGTGGTGAAAGTGTGACTCAAACGTAACATGTTGCTCTGTCTCTAAATGAAGAGCCTTGAAGTGTTAAAAAAAAATAATCAAACATTAGAAAGGAGATTTGTTTATACTGCAAGGACAGCAAGATACTTCGTAACAACTGGATGCAGGTTTATGCTCTTAAAATTTATACCAAAAAGACAATATCCAAGTTTATTGTAGAAAACTGATTTTTTTGGAAAGGAAAAGCTTATGAGTGTCACTTGCTAATGAACCAATACCTTGAACTGATGGAAAAGCATATCTAAAGTTTGATTAGACTGAATTAGCAGGGATGGCAATCCTCATAAGCAGCTTTATTTTACAACGTGTTGACATGTTCATTTCAGATTCTAAAAAAACTGTTTATTTATGAGTGACCATAAACATCTTAGAAGTGTAAGAAGTTGTTGACATTACTGCATTTACTACATACAAACCGTTTTCAAATACACTAAAACTGGAAAGCAAATTCAACAAAGTAAAACACTGTAGCTTAAATGTTCGATGTTTATTTTGAAAAAGTAAAAAAGTACTTCCAGGATAATTAAAAAAAGATCCCAAAACAAAACCCATGACACAGTATGACATACCTGGAATCACTGTACAGAATTTTGCTCAGGGTCTTTTACCCAAGCAGCCATCTGAATCTCTGGAAGTAAGAACAATATCCCGTAATAGCCTTTAAAGGAAAAAAAAGAAAACAAAACCAGGTTTGTCTGAAAACAAAGGTACACACAGGTTTTTACCTACAGTTCTAATGTTCTCCACCAATATAAACTTTTTCAAAACACATAAGGTGTCTTATGATTAATAAAAATTGTACCTACAGTACAAAAGTGTAATATTTTATCCTCACTAAGAATTAACATTCACGTCCCTAAAAACGAGAAACAGGCCCCAAAAATCTCCTTCTGTATGAATACCTGCAGCTTAGGGTTATTATCATCATATACAAGTCCTACAATATCCCCAAGCGTTAATGCTACAAACTCATTAAGTACAAAAAACCCCCCATTTTTCAAGTTCAGTGGATGTTTTCACTGATGAAATGGGACATACGGAACTTCTGGGTTTATAGGTATAAGCATACACTTATCAAAAAAATAGCAATCCACTTCTTAAATAGCCTTAGTAAACTAAAATTTTCACAGAAGTAGCAGCATAAGTATCACATTAAGACAGTCTATCCACACCTGCAAAAAAAACTTTTAAGAAGTCCAGATTCTATATAAAATGTGTCCCTTCCAATTTAAAATTGAGATTTTTCCCTTCCCGTCCGCACAGCAGCAAGAAGAGAAATCCCAAAATCAAAGAAAACCCAAGGAAATGAACATACTACCACAAGTTATAATCACTCTTACCTAGGAAAATAAGGTATGAACGATTCTTCTGGAAGCCAGTCAGGAAACAAGGTATTGTTCATGGAATTCTACCTAAAAAAGAAGAAAGTATGGAAATTTTCAGCATTTTGCTTTAGAAAACCAGAACAAGTCAGATGCTTGAAATGTATTGATCTTTAGATACTTATTAAGTTAGGAAAAACTTAAGATAGCAGTAACTGTATCTCTGGAACTCTAAAAATAAAAGTACGGGTAGCTGTACATACTTGGCTGAAGAAAAACATGGAGCTGAAAAGTGACTGACATACAACACGCATGATCTGTATTTTTGCACGAATAACTGCAATCTGCCTTTCTGTCTCCCATTACTTTAATGTTGAAGGACTTACAAACCAAGTGTCTAGCCAATTTAAGAATCTTAAAGAGTAATTTATCACAATACTTCTCAGTCCTTGTACTTTTTTGACATTAAAGTCTTTAGAAGCAGGCAATGCAAAATTAAATAAAAAGTCTGGTGATAGCAAAATAATTCTAAAATGGCTTCTGTCATCAGCTTCTCTGAATTTTAAGTCATGAGTTACTTGATCTCCCCCCAAAAGACATCTTTTTTGTCCTTCAGAATACAGTTTTAAAGCCTTCAGCTTCTCTAACCTTTAATCAGATCCTAAACCATGCTCCTTAACACAGGGAACACCATATCTGCACTACCTCCAGCCAACTTTTCTCGCCTTTCATGAAAAGCCTTAAAATTTTATTTTGCAGCAGTTATATTTGTAATCACTATGTCAGACTCTAGATGAAGTCTAGAATCATTCTGTAAATACGGAATTAAGAAATAAAAATTAACATTCTATTAAAAGATACATAATTACTAATTTAAATTCCTACATCTTATGTATATAAAAAAAGCAGAACCATTAAATAAAATGTGTTAAGAATCAAGAGCAATTTATTTTGAGATACATTCAGCTGCTATTTTATTTTCAGTAGCTCAAAGAAACAAGTAAAAGGTATTTTAAAAATTATCCCCTAATACATTTAAATAGATACATATACAGCAGACACCCACCTAAAGCTAGAACTTTCTTTTCAGCAAATTGTGTGTGTCACAACCTGTTCTACACTGCAGAACTGTTGCTGGGGTTATAAAACCACCATAATCCAAATCTAAAATAAAGATACCGAACACTCTGCATAAAGGTGACAGAAGTCCAATGGTTGTTGAAACTTGTATTTATAGTTCCAAAAAAATAAAAAAAGCCAACTTTTGTTCTTGTAATGACAGATTCATATTTGCAGAGGAAACAGCGAAAAAAATGTAGATTTACCTCCAAGTGCAATAGTTAAAACCTGCACGGAGTTTTATAATCCTGTACGAGTGTACACGAGATAAATCCAACAAATATGGCGATACACCATCTCCAATTGAAACTAAAGTTCTTAATATTTACCTCCTGCTCTACTAGAGTGACTTTTTATACATTTGTCATTACAATTTTACCCTTAAACTGGCAATTGCTGAATGCGAGCCAATGCAAAACATCAGGCATTCCATCTAAACTTGCATTTTTAGAAAGTCGTGCAATAGGTGCTGTACAACTTCTAAATTATTAACCATCGAAACAACGATAAAAATGCTATGTAAACAGAAATGTCTGCGAGCTCCCTGAAAAATGCAAAAACTGAACACTAAAGCCCAGACTGACACCCAATAAATGCTTTATAAAAGCTTTTAATGTCACACACAAGCCCATTCGTTCCCTTACCCTGCAATTCTTATTTAAGTAACTACCTTTTCTTCTCGTAGTGTCGTCTAAATCACAACTGTAGTATTTTGCCAACTTTAAACTGTAGACTTGGCATGAACGAGCTTTGTTTTTTTTAAGCTTGTTAAGTTTTTACAATTAAAACGGCAATACAAAATCGTATTGCACGTAATTCTTAAGAGTTTTCTTTAAAGTTCTGCACCTGAGCTGTTGTTTTTCAAGTGAAGTAAATTTCTATCTATTGTTTCCATAAAAAGTACTAAGCTGTCTCATCCGCAGCCTGCTTTTTTTTCTTACTGGTTTAGAAAGAGTTAAAAGCCAACACCCCACAAAAAAACCACCAAGTTTTATTTTTAAGAGAAAAGGACATGGCGTCTTTGTTCTTACAAACTACGAAAACACATCCCCGTCTGAGCAGCAATGGGCACCAAACGCTCTTTAAACAGAGACGGGCTTGGGGCTAAACATTTAACTGATGATGTAGTACAGTATTCACCTCTCCCCCCCTCCCTTCACTGCTGCATTGGAGTTACAAGCTGGTTTGCAGATGCCCCCCTTGCATGCTGCACTGGAGGGGAACAGGTCTGCAGCCCCCCCTCTCCTCACTGCTGCATCGGGGAACCCGCCTGCAGCTGCCCCCATCCTCGGTGCTGCACCGGGGCACGGGGTGCGCGGAGCCCCCTCGGTGCTGCATGAGCACGGGGGAGGGGGAGCGCTCTGCAGTCCAGGAGCCGGCGAGTGTCAGCGGGGCGGCCGCCGAGCCGGGCTCCCTCTGCGGCACCCCTTCTCCCGCCGCTCCCTCCCCAGACTGCGCGGCTCCCCGCTCGCCCAAAAGGGGTAACGGGAGACGAGCGGGGGTCCCCGAGGCTCCCCTCAGGGAGAGGCGCGCGGGGCAGGGAGAGGCAGGCGCGCCCCCTCCCCCTCCCGGCTCCAAGGACATTTTGTTTTTCCTCCCAAGGACAAAGGACAATGAGAAGCGAGGAGACTCAGGCACTTACCCGGCGAAGAGCAGCCCGCTGGCAGGCACCGGGGGCCCTGAGGACGGGGCGCCGCTCCCCTCCTCGCCCTGCCCGCGGCGGAGGACGGCCCCGCGCCCGCCCGGCGAGGGAGAGGCGCGGGCAGAGCTGCGGAGCCCGGCGCCATTGCCCTCCGCCCGTCGGCAGCCCCGCTCGGCAGCCCGGCTCGCCGCGCCTCCGTCGCCCCAGAACCCCCAGAGCGCCGGGCCCGACTTAGCCCCCGAGACCGGCACCCGGGGCGCTCGCCGGGCCTCCCCGCTCCGAGCGGCGGGGAAAGCGCCCAGGAGCCCGGCTGCAGCTGCGGCTGCTTCCCCGGCCATCTTGTGCCGTGTGTGTGAGAGAGTCTCTCCCGTCTCCTCTCAACTCCTTCCTCCCCTCCCCCCCGCACAACATGGCCGCCCGCTCACTACTCACTGCGGCGAGGAAGGGGCGGGCCCGCGCCCGCGCCCCGGCCCCCCCCGCGCTCCCTTCGCTCCGCGAAAGCCCCGCCCTCGGCTGCGCGCGCGCCGCGCGCCTCTCCCCATTGGCCGCGCCACGCCCTCCCCGCCGGGCCCGAGCGCGCGCACCACTCCCATTGGCCGCACGCCTTCCCCCCCCTACCCCGATCCTTACCACCACCCCGGGCCCGCGCGCGCCGCGGCCGCGGCCTCCCATTGGCCGCGCTCCCCGCC
>JAVSBS010022922.1:89288-100718 GCA_033124195.1 Coracias cyanogaster | reverse complement strand
GCGGGAGCTTGGGGGCTGTGGAGGCTGGCGCGCGGATTAAGCGGCAGGAAGTCACTGCGGCTGTGGGGGGGGGGGCGAGGAGTTCTGTAAATACCCGCGGGCCGGTTTGAGGACCCCTGGTTTAAGTGATGCTTGTTAAGCAAGCTGGATTGCAGGTCCTGCCCAGCTCTGGTTACGTTGCCTCACTCATCCTGACTCCCTTGCTGGGCTTTACCTTGGTCAGGTTTTGAATTATTGTATGTTTCATTGTTGGGGGTTTCATTTGCTTTTTTTCCCCAGTAGGTCTGTCCTTACCCTCCAGTGGTATCATAGTAGTGAAATTTAGGTCAAAGTAGTATCCTAAGCAGAGACTGTTTCCATAATTCTTCTCTTACTTAAATGCCAGGCATGTGAGATGGACCAGCTAATGGTATTTCTGATAAACCTGACTTTATATTCTAGTGCCAGACTTCATAATCTAGTTCTGTCTTCAGGGTTTTCACATTTTTTTAATTGTTATTTTTATTTTATATAATAAATAAAATTACTATATATTGATATATTTAGGCATACCTAAAGTTTGAAGGTTTTCCTTAAATTTCTGTGATCTTTCTACTGAACTATAAGGCATCAGTGCTGAAGGAAGACAATTTTAGCAATTTCCTGTTTGTTCCATAGTGGTCTGATGCTACATACTGTGTTCTATGATAGCTTATGTTTCTGTCTTGCATTTGCAACATGTTTATTTGGGGGTATA
This sequence comes from Coracias cyanogaster, assembly GCA_033124195.1. Classification (NCBI taxonomy): domain Eukaryota; kingdom Metazoa; phylum Chordata; class Aves; order Coraciiformes; family Coraciidae; genus Coracias; species Coracias cyanogaster. The sequence continues at coordinate 99,982 of JAVSBS010022922.1, read as the reverse complement.
GAGAAATCAATTGTGTCAGAAGACTTTTTCCTTTATTCCCTCCTTGCTAGAAGTTCTGACAACAATCATAGGGAGTTGGTAAAAAATTGGCTTGTAATGCAACAAAGAGTGACTGTTTTTTTTTAATCTGCTACACTTTTTCAAATATGAGAGATTAAAATAACTTTCTCATCTACCATCCCCACATATAAAATGCCTTACATATACAAAAAGTATTTGTAATACATTAAAATTTCTTGGAAAAAATGCTGCTTCTTATCTCCTTTTACTTTCTCTTTACTGTAGACATAATTAAAAGAGAGATTAAGGCATGTAATATTTTGAAAGCCTTCTACTCTAAATAGGAATTGAAATTAAGATTTTAAGTTTACGTTTTTTTCCTCTCCTCTTTTCTTCCTTCTAAGCTCATTCCTTGTCTAGGGAAGCAGGCATTGGCAAGGTGATTGGGAAGCAGGCACAGACCCTCAGCCTTTGGAGGCAACTCCTGTCAAGTAAGGGAAAGGTACCCCTTCAAGGAAGATGTCACATGTCAGCTAAGCAGATGGACCACCATGGAGAGAGGTGCTCAGTACCTGAGGGAATTAGCTGTGCTGGAGATGATTTATAATGATCTGAATGATGAGCTGTCACCCATGGCTCCAGACCAAGTTCAATGCACACCACCCATGTGGCAGAAGTTCCTGCACAGTGCACCACCATCATATGCCAGTTCATTGGCAGTAGAGTGTTGGAAACATAGCCAGGGACAAACGGTGGATGTATTGGCTGGCCAACTCCAGCAATACAAAGGAATTATCTCTTCCTCTCTATGGACCTGCATTTTGACTGTGAAGGAACTGTCTCAGGAGGTCCAGCAAATCAAGGAAGACATGTCCTACTCTCCACCTGTACAGGCCTGTGTCTCTGCTATTAGGAGCAGATACTCCCCTGCCCAGGAGAAAGACCATGGAAGGTACACCGTGGGGTACCCTGTGTTCTGCCTATATGACCATGGAGAAGACGTGAGGAAGTGGGATGGAACACAGGTGGACCAAGTTCTGCCCCTGGAACCTGAAGCTAGTAGGAAACCAAAACATTCTGCTAGGTTGTGACTCATTCACAGGTCAGCTCCAACTTGGGGCCCACACCTCAGGCCCCAGCACTTCATGTCATAATTTCACTCTTATTTTGTAACTTGGTAATTCTGCTTTTAATGGCTAGGTTTTACAATGTGCTGTAGTCCTGAACATACACTAGGAGTTGCTCGTATGGCTTCTCAAGTTTGTTGACTTCAGTAATTGACTAAGAGAAGAGTTGTACTTAGGCACTATGCTGGCTGAGATAAATTTTAATTTTGAACATATTGGTGGTCAAGGTGAATACAAGGTGGTCAGGCAGCATATGTGTTTAAAATCTGCAGCAATGGATGTTAAGGTGACGCACTGACATGTGAAAGCTTCAGTTCATACTGAGGACTAGAGTTAAAAGGATGATGTTGAGCTGATTTCATGAGTGATGTGAGCAGAGCCTGTACCACACAGGTACATCTGTGAAAGTCGGGAGACCTTGGAAGTGAGAAAGATAGGTTGTAGTCATATTTATTTTTATTGTGCCCCTCCTCCCTTCTGCTTAAGCAGCAAAAATCTTAGGAAATAAAATGGAAAAATAAATAACATCCATGTACTGTGAGTTTGCAAAGCTAAAACAAACAGAAGTCTGATAGTTCACAAAGCAAAGATTGAGCTAGAGATGGTAGCTTGACCATGTTGCATGGATGTAATGTTTCCCATGCAACTTTCTGTCATTAAATGTAATATGTTACTTTTTTTACTGTACCGTAAAATATAAAATACACAGACTGTGTCTTGTGGGTGAGTAGATATTACTGGAACAAACTTCAGTCTTGTCTCAAAGGCACTTGGAGCAGAGGTGCCACTTCATAAGGCAGTTGCTGAGGCTCAGTGTCAGCAGTAGATACCTGTCTATTCCTAGGAAAGTAAATACAAACAGGAATTCTAAATAAATGATCCAGAAGATGCTGTGCCAATAAACTGAGGCAAACGCTTGGTTTCCTTTAGCATAAGGCATATCTGAGTTCACTGAAGGCATTCCAGATTTGCACCAGCACTGGCTTTTATCCAAATTAGCAGAAAAGAAAACCAAGCTGTATTTTTGCTTTATTTTAGCCAAAATCCTTCATAAGTAAAAGACTGACACAAGCATTTCAGCTTGTTTGGCCCAGGCCAAAATATTTTAAATCATCAAAGAAACAGTAAGTTCCAGCAGGAGAAGTTTGGTTCAAAACCTCAGGCATTATTTTATTTGTATGTCATTCCCATGAAAAGGCTGCCTTGCCACAAAATTAATGTTTTATGGAACCTTCTATCTCAGGGCTGTGGGAGCTCTGCATGCTTTACTTTCTGATGTGAAGTACCACATGGGAATGAGGTCTCGTTTACACTCATGACTGAATCTGACCAAGATCCCCTGGGTAAATTTGCTCCTCCTTCCTATTAAATCTACAAAAGATGATGGAGTTACATTGACATTTGTAAATTGATTTCATTATTCAGTTTTGTCCATTATGATCCCGTTCTTAGAATCTGTATGCAACAAGAAAAGAGGGTACTTCCCCATTCTTAATGGAGAGAAATAAGGATTGGAATTTTATGTAAGAAGCAATATATCTAACCCTGGGAGCTCTATACTATAGAATATGCTTCATCATTGTGTTCAGCTCTTGTAGGAGTGCCAGGAAGGAGAGAAGTGTATGAAACTGCTTAGATGATAGCTGGCTGTGAGTTCTCAGTCTTCCGCCTTTCCAGACATCAGGCCAACTAGGATGGAGTGAGGTGGAATCAGACTTGACGATCCCAATGCTGCTGCAGTACTGGACCCTGGTTGCTCCAGGACTTGCTCCAATGGGTGATGCAGAGTGTGCATCCCTCATCCTGGTGACTTTCCAGTAAGGATTCCCAGGAGATGCTGTTGTCTTCTTTGGACTTCATGTCCACTTCTGTTGTTATAAATGCAGGCTCAATACTGTCATTATGACATGACTTGAGCATTGATTAAAAGTTCTGCTTTTCATATTCATAGTGTGGTATTCTTTCACAAGCACAGTGAGGGTGGCAGTAGACCAAGTTCCCTGAAGCCCCCATACCTCTGTGTCCCAGTGTAACTCAGAGTGAACATCTTTAGATGTGGTCCTAGTTGGGCCTTTTTGGCAATTTAAATTCTTATTTATTGTTGTCTCTGATATTGAGTAATGTACAGTAAAGCCCAGTATCCACTGGCTATCAACATCACAAAAAGTTGTAAACTTGTTCCTCAGGATTAAGGTTTTTAATGTACCCTCTAGATTTTACAGTATCTGCATATTCTGTGTTTAAGCGTGTCTGCTATAACTATAGTGCTTTTAGTACTGACCTCACTGCCTTGCCTGTGACATTAAGCCGCTGTACCACTGTCTACTGAATTGCAGCATAAACCAGCATCTGCAGCCTGATGCATTATCCACTGCACATTATGTTCAGTAGATACACTCTGTCTCTTGAAACAATCCCTCATTCAGTTAAAAGCATATGCACTCAGACATATTTTCTCTGCCTGCGGCTTATTTGTATAAGCAAATAATTTTAACTTTTAAAAAGCATCACTTTTCTCAGAATATGATTATCTTGAAATGTATACATTGGCTTTGTTATTAGGAAAGTGTCTATTTTGATTTTGAAGCAGTTTAAAAAGCTGGTTTGTAAAGTGCTGAATGAAAACTGTTTGATAGTGTGAGGGTACAACTGATTTTGCTTAAGTGTGAAAAATATGAAGTACTGCATCCTTCAGAAGCTTCTGTCTTGTTGAGAGACTAGCAACAGAGTACTTGGAGAGTGTACCAGTTTGAAAATAGTGGTGATTGCACTTGAATTGAAAATGAGGTGTTTCAGCTGTCATTAATCATAGCAGCTGTAAAATCCTTTATAGTTCTGACTTGCTAGAGATGAATGGGAGGATAGTTTTTGCCCAGAAAATGACATTGCAGATATTTTTTGGAACTTGGTTACACTTCCATGATAGTTTTTTAGAATTAACCATAAGGTTATGTTCTATGCAAACGAACATAATCAGATTTACATAGGCTGACTGAATTTTCTAATAAATCTGTGGAGGTTATTTTTAATACATTAGCACTTCTGCTGTCTGAGACACAGTATTTTTGAGTTCCCCAGCCTCAGTAAGAGGAAGCTTTCCTGGCAGATTGACCTTTCAGTGTGCAAAAATAGCAATTAAAACAGTGAACTCCCAAGAGGCAGCAGAATTCAATTCAGAGGAGACAGTTTTCACACAGAGGTATGAAGAGTCCACAGATTGTACAGAATCTTTTTCTCTTTTTGTTTTCAGGATCTTTTGAACCCTGAAAATCCTGATAGATCTTCAGAATTGGAGATCCCATAGCTCCTCTAGGCACTGAACAGATTTTGGGTTATCAGGGTATCAGCAATTGTCTTAACCAGGGCTTTCCAGCTTGTGGTGTTGCTTGGTTACCATCATTCCCACAACTCTCAAATAAAGCAAAGCAATTTTTTTTTAAAAAAGCAAACTGGTTTCTCTTCATGGGCTAGGCTACTGTACAGATCCAAAGAAAACAGAATTTTAAATCTTACTACCTCTTCCTTAATGATCATTTTTTTCCTCAAGTACTCCACTTTGCTACCCACAAAGGCTTTCTATTTTAAATATGGGGTTTTTTTCAGTATGTTGGACTACTTCTAGGATTCTGCACAAACTCATTAAGGTCAGAAGCTGGAATCCTGACTAGAAGCCAGGAATAACAAATAATGGCTTCTGTTGTTAGGCAGTCTTGCTAACTCCGGCTGGGATACCGACTTTTCAGATATACTTTATGTGCATCCTCAGTACAGGGCAGGGAAAAGGGTGCAAAGCTTAGCTTGGAATGTGTTAGGGAATATTTTCTTAAGTAATGATAATAATGAAAATGATTTGACCAGAGCAGTAAGGAGATGAGGGATGTTTTTTCACAAAAGTCTGATATGAGGAGAGAGTGGTAAAGTAAATAAAGAGTAAATTAACTAGTTACCTTCTTTTTAACTTCCAGCTGTTTTTGCAGGAGATACAGTCAATTGGAGAAGACAGAAAAGGACAGAAACTGGAGTCATTCAGCGGTAAGATCTTTTATATCTCTCTTTGCTAATTATTGTGACTGTCTTGTGGCTGGATAAGTTCAGAAACTTGCAAGTCACACTTTCAGCCTATACTGTACAATTGAGTTCATCAGGTTTCTTGAGCTATCCTGCTATAGCTGACCATAGTGCCACATGCCACAGTGATCACGGGGGAAAAAAAAATACAAATGCAACAATTAGTAAAATGATGCTTTCTAAATTCTTTACTATGTAGTGTTGACTTCTTAGAGGTCTATCAGTGTGGGAATAAGAAGCCGGGAACTTTGGGGGCTTCTTTCACCAGGGCAGTGCAGCCTATTTGAACATCTCAGAAGCTACTTTGGTTCCTGTTGTGTCTGTAGAGTCTGTCTCTCACTGCTCCAAATAAATTTCTTTCCTTTTACTTCTTTCTCTTTTTCATTAAGTTGATCAGCTGATACAATATTCTCCTACTGTTTCTCCTCATACTTCTTCAATTGTTTGTACTGCTGTAAAGATGCATCGTGGTTTGCAACTGAAAGTTCTGCTGAACTGGTATTCTGAAATCATCTCATACTAACTGTAGATAAAGGTGATGTTCAGAAAATGGTGGGAAAGGGCAGCTTCATAATAATAATATTTTTTAAAAAAATAGATAAACCTATGGACTACAAAAACTGAGAAACAGGGTCTCTGCAATTGCCTCAGTTTAGAGGTGGTCTGAACCCAATTATTTTTGTCACTGTTTTTGAAGAAAATACTTGTTTAAACGTGTTGAGGAATTCCTTTTTCTGTTGTGTCTAAAAGCAGGCAATTTCTCTTTGCCCAGCATGTTACAAAAGCATAAGCCTAGTGTGGTCCAAGCCTGAGTCCAACAAGTGGGCTAATGACCTCATCATCCTGTGTAATTCTAATGGGGATGACCATTTTTTCAAACAAGATTCTCGAGTTTGCTTGCAGCTTAGGGCATCTGGATTGTGTTCCCTATGAATAGGTTCCTGAGAAATTTTCAGGGAATCAATGCCTCAATTTCAAATCTGTAACATGAGATAGTCCTGCATGTGAGCTTGGGTGTCAGGATGATAGATAAATAGATTATGTATTGAGGTTTGTGAAATGCTTAGATATTATAATAAATAGCCAGAAGGAGGGCTCATTTACACATGTTTTTCATGGCATGAATGTTGGGGGGTTTTGGCAGAGGGTAGCTACGCTGTTTCTTAAGAATTTTCTTTTTGCTTGAACATTTTTTTTTTTTTCACAGAGTTGTTACACAGGAAAATTTCAAAGCTTTTGGTGATGGAAGGTATATGGGGAGTGGCTAAGTAGAATCAGTCTCTGTCTCTGTAGTGTGCTAAACTCAGTGGTGAGCTATGTGACTTCCTCGAAGGAAAGAAGAAAAAAAAAAAAGATATGGATGCATGAAGTGGTTCTTGCTTATCCCAAGTGTGGCCAAGTATGTGATGAAATATTTCTTGTCTGCTGTGAGCTCTATTTACTACAACTAAGTGAATCATCAGATCAGTTCCTGCCCAGACCTTGAGCTGTCGAAAACAGATGGCCTGCCTAGAGAGCAAGATACCTTGGAAGCATCTCCACCCTTGTCAGCAATGTTACACAGCACAGGGATTTCTTCAGAAGAGTAGTGCTGACATTCAATGATTTCAGTGAAAAGATGGTAGTTTTTCAGCTATACTTGGTCTTCCACATCAGAATAATGTCTTGTTGCTCTGAAAATAAGGAAATTGTTTCTGGTTTGTTAGTGAAGATCCAGATTTGTGAAACAGATCATGTACTTGGAAGGGCAGTAGTAGGGAGGTCAGTAAAGTGCTAAGACTCGTAAAGGGCTGGTTTCTGAGCTCTGAGAAACGTACAGGTTGCTATTAGAAGATGGCTAATATGTGTAAATGTTCTTCCTGGAAATGAGTCCAAAATACTTAATAAATAAAGTCTGAAGTCTTTTTCCTATAGTCTCTCTCCACCTCTCTACCTGTCAGTAAAATGGTAATAGCAAATGCTTGCCCAGACTGTAGAGTTGTGCTGAGGATTATACTCAGCTCAGATATTTGGATGTAAAGTGCCATACAGATATCTACAGAAATAGTAGAATATTGTAGACACTGAATATTGGGCCAAGTTCTACACTGGAATCTGAGAAGAGTATAGTACACCAATCTGGAATGGGTTTTCTCTGTGACTTGCTGTAGTGGCTTTAACCTGGCCAGCAGCCAAGCACCCACACAACTGTTCACTCATTCCCCTTACCAGGTCCCCACAGTGGGATGGGGAGAAATTATAAAGAACAAAATCAAGAAAACTCTTAAGTCAAGATAAAAACAATTTAATAGGTGAAGAAAAGGCAGGAGGAAAAAGCAAGTGAAGCGAAGGAGATTGCACACCACCTCCCATAGGCAGAGCGATAGCCAACCACCCACCTTGGAAACAAAAAACCTCACATCTTTTTCTTCCTCTACCCTAGATTTTATTTCTGAGCTTGAGGATGCATGGTATGGAATATCCCTTTGGCCAGTCTGGGTCCGCTGTCCTGGCTTTGTCCCTTCCCAACCTCTTGCCCACCTTCCGTCTCTGGCTGTGCGGTGTAGTGGGAAACAGAGAGAAGGCCTTGGCACTGTGCAAGCACAGCTCCACAACAGCCAAAACACTGGCGTGTTACCAGCAACTGCTGTAGCCACAGATCCAAAACACAGCACCATATGGGCTGCTATGAAGAAAGTTACCCCCATCGCAGTCAGAAACAGTACGCTTACTTACTTTTTAAAGTAGTACTAATAAAAGAATTATCAGAAGATGAAAATCCTATTGTGACATCTTAAGAACAGAGTTTTCTTGATTAAAAATGTTCTCTTGCATGTGCAGATGTGAAATTAGCATCATGGGGACTTCTGAAACAGTTTAAAAAATCACTAAGTATGTGCTGAAGTTCATTTTTCTCTGAAAAAAACTCTCAAAACATGTAAGGTTCATGGAATTAAGTAGCACTTAAGTGCTTTTCTGAATAGGGATTTTATATTCAAACTGACTCTGTCCTGCAGTCCTGCAAGAGCAATTCTGATGAAAGGGCTGATGTTCATACTGGCAAATTATCTCAGAGATGAGTAGTTCTGTAATTATCTGTACATGTGTCTTGTTATGGTCTGTATAAATAAGTAGTTTTGTGCCTTAAAATAATCAGCTCTACAAGATGGAATTGTCTGCATTTATCATGGGACTGGACAGATAAAATGCTTTCAAAATTAAAACATTAAGAATTAGAATTGTGTGATTTCCTTAGGAAATTGAAAAATAAAAAATCTGAAGTAGGAATTAAATCTTAGTTCACTTTCTAAAAAAGTAGTGAATTACCTTACTATCAGTGTGCCTCTTCTTCCCTGCAACACTTAATTTTTGATCATGTATGCTGCTGTCAATGAAAAATACCTGGCAGCTGTGTAACGCAAAGAACTCAGGAAATAATTCAGATTAGATTTCACTGATCACTTTGATCAATATGGGAGTCTGAAATGGAAAGCAGGTTGAGCTTTCACAGAATTTCCTGAAGAAATCATCAAGGTTAAAGGAGACACTTGAGTTCTTGGAGAGATTCTTTATATTTAGGATGTTTGGACTGCTCTGTTCTTTCTAATGGCCCTTTCTTATTCCACTTCTGTTGATATTAAGATGGATAAACATTTCTTCCTGGTGGTAAAAAGCAACACAAAGCCTTTGGTGAATGTATGGCAGTGTGAGTTGTCTGAATGTAAGACATGAATGTTTGTTTCCACGGCTAGTCAGAAGAGCTGGCTTTATCAGGATTGCCCTTACCAAGTTAAGAAATCTGTAGGTATTTTTAAAAGCTTCTTATATGTCTGACTAAACAAGGGCCTCAGTTCATGCATGTCAGGTGACACTTCGTATGCTATTGACCTATAGAAGCAGAAAAGTTTTCTGGCATTGTCTCCTAACTGTTAAGGTAGATGTGGGAAGGGAGACTGCTTAAGGTGCTTTTGCGTATTTTGGCAGTGTGCAGTCTGTACTGATTGACTATATTTTACAATTAATTTTGATGTAACTGGGTAGTGTGGGTTTCAGCTGAAAAGAATAATTGGTTTCTTGTTTTCTTTCTCTAAGAAAGTGCAGTTCAAAGTCCAGTAAGTACTGTAATAGTCACTTCTTTTAATGTGTAATAGCAATTAGGTTGAAGGACTATATGAACAGCAAGTAATTACAGGTTAGCTTATTGATAAGCTAACACAGAAAATCAACATTCTCCTGGAGGGTAGGAAGATGGAGGAGGAAAGGAATGCTAGCATTTATTGTAAATCTGGGAATACCAAAATGTCAGTGGGATTACTTCCAATGTAGTCTGTGACTCTGTGGGTACTGTTAACATGGGAATACTGCTGGGCCTATGTCTGGTGTGGTATACATCAGGTCATTTTAATAAAGGAGTTTCTTAGATTTTTTTGTGTACGTATGTGTATGTAAAAAATAATTTAAAATACTATTCAAGGAGGAACATGCATCTTTTTCAAAGGACCTATATGGGATGACTTGGTCTCAGAAAATGAAAGGCTGTGTTTAATTTCAGTTTTCAGTTTTGGAAGGTTCAGACTGCTCTGGCACATTTTAAATCAAGTACTTGCTTTCAAACATATTCATAACCTCACTGACTCAAAGTATGCTTACACATGCTTTGAACATACATTAGTAACCTGAGGTCTGGCTTCATTAAGGCTTCTTTAGGTCTGTCTTGCTTCCAGGTGAGTATCTGGCTTTATCAGTTTTCATCAAAAGCACTTCAGGGAGCTCTTTCAGAGCTCTGGTAAAGTTCTTCCCAAGCTCAGCATAAACTCACCAATTTGTCATCATGAGTGTGGTGCTTCCCTGTGTGCTCCACCAGGGCAGCTCTGGTGACCATGTTCAAAATGCTGCTGCCCACAGGCTCCTTCTCTCTGCTGGGGGGCTCTGCTGTCCTGTCCTGTGGGAACAGCAAGCAGCTGGTTCAAATTCTCATAGCTTTGTGAATTCAAAGGAGTTGCTCCAACCTGTATGTGCTAAGAATCAGCCCTGCACATCCAGCAATGGTAAACTGGCTCTTCAAAGCTTTCTGAGCAAGAAGGAACAGCGGTGGGGAGTTAGAACACTTAATAGAAAGAAGGCTGAAATGTGAATAGCTCCAGGACTTTGAACTTGAGATTTATTCCAAGATTATGAGGATTTACTATAACAATTACACTATACCAGTCTGCTGGTGGAAGTCTGATTCCTTGTGATAATTTTATTTCTTAACGTCTAAAACACTGTGAACTTTCACACTTCCTGATACTCACTTTTGTCCTGCTGCTCTTAATGCTCAGAGAAACCACGAGTGAGGCAAGGTGTACTACTACATTACATACTTTTCTCTTAGCGTTCCCATGCCATACTCTTCTAGCAGTCCACATTTACGCAACCACAGTGTCACAGTCCGGACGCAAGCGTCCGTGCCGCCTCCCAAAAGGGGAGAGGATTGAGGGCAAAACAAGATACTGCCTTCTCCAGACCCGTAGACAATTA
>JAVSBS010022922.1:65280-80729 GCA_033124195.1 Coracias cyanogaster | reverse complement strand
GGGAAGTAGAGAATAACTTTGTTTTCCTTTGCTTCCGCGCGCGGATTTGCTTAGCTTTGCTTCTATTATTATTATTAAACTACTTTTTTTGTTTCTCATCTTATTTTCCTCCCCTTTCTTTTTTTGCTCTGCTGAGGAGGGGAAAGAAAGAGGGGGGTGATAGAGAGGCTTGGTGGGCACCTGGCGCTCAGCCAAGGTTAACCCACCACAATTCCTTAATTATTCTTTAACATATGATTATCTATTAAACAGAGAATAGTATCAGTCCAACTTGGTTTTTATGTGACTAGGTAGAAGGAGTCCTTTTCTGAAAGCAGTAAGGGAATTACGACCTATAGAATAATTTTAGGGCTGAGTTTTTCCACTCTGCATGGGAAGTTTTGTGACCTGTATCTCATATTCTGAGCAGCTGACAGCAAAAGACAAGAAGTACATTAGAAAAAAACCTTATACAGAACTACAGACTACAATTATTTCTCAACACTTCAGTCATTGGAACACACTAAATATTGGAAATTGCCCCATGCTTCTGTTCTGTGTGATCTTCCTGTGTTCTGCATCCAGATATTTTATAACTCTGCTTTTGGCCATTGTGTGGGTCGTGTAAGCACTTTCATCCTTGTTTTAAGGAAGGATGGAGAGAGGAATCTTCTGATCTGAGATACTAACAGACAGTAAGATGTTCAGAGTGACAGAGTGGCCCGGTTGCCAGGAAGAAGTCTTACTGGACATAGTGAGACTCCAGCTCAGAGTCTTGGCACAGTGGTTGAGACACTGACAGATACAAGCTATGTGAGTTTTAATAGACAGTATCTGTTTGTGGTATAGTAAAACAGAGATGGCAGGAGGAACTTTACTCATTTCAAGCTTTTTTTTTTTTAATATCACTGGAATGGAAAGGGTTACTTTTTTCTTTGGGCACTCTGTTTTTGAGGATTTCCATAATTCAATGTCTGTTCTTCATCAGACTGAAACATTAAAATTCATTCCTTTTTCTTCTTCTTATCATCTCTTCCATGTTTACCACAAACAAAGTCATATTATTTTTGAAAATATGCTTCCCTGAATCTCATGGCTTTAAATAGAAAACAGATGCATACAAAAATTAGTAAGCAGATTTAAATGCTATTGGTGGATACTGTTATAGAAGAACTATAGTTCTGGAGTTTGAACTGTACTGAAGTGCAATGCTTCAAAGCAGGAGTTAAGGGAGAGTTGTTTAAGTGCATTAAAAGATACTTTTTTAGGAATTACGGAAACTCTTCTATCAGTCCACGTAGCAAAGGACTCAAATGAGGGAAAGGAAGAAGTGTTTTGACTTAAGTTGGGAAGAACTAAGTTTAATTCTCATTTATGTATACTTATACCTTCTTATCAGCGCGCAGTAGAGTTAAATTTGGTGACCAAACCATGCTTTTCTTTCATTTGACTGTCTTTGCTGTAATTCTTTGTGTATACTTAATTTTAAAATGTGAAGATTCAAGCCTGTTCCTTACTAAAGTCTAAGACAGTTGGTTTTGATGGTAGCAGGATTAGGCAGCTGGACTCCCTTCCCTGTGTTAACTTTTCATCATGTAGTACAGTGTGTCTCGCTTAGCCATATAACTGGAAATTGAAAGCATATTGCAGGGTTTCTTTAATCACATGCAATTTCCATTCATGTGCCATTCAGAGTAGACTTAAATATCTTTCAGAGATGTAACAATACAAACCTTGTTGGTTACCATAGGAGTTGTGTGGCTAAATCCTCTGAACTAGTTTAGGGGAAAAAACCAAACAACAAACCAGCCGTGCAGCACTTGTCAACCTAACCTCCTGGCACGTTTAGCTGCTTTGTAAGACAGGATCTTCAGACAAATTTTATGGCAAAAATTGAGATTGCTGGTGAATGAGAAAACAGGAGCTGTTGACTTCATCTAAGGTATTCCTCCTCTTTAACACCTCAAAGGTATCAATTAATAATTAATAGGGTCCAAGAGACAGGACTTGGGGAAGCATGATACTCCTTCTATCCAGATTTGTAACAGAGGCATTTTTAAATGTGTTTGCCGATCTAATCTTGGCAAAGTATGAAATTTAGACTGTGTTTTCTTTTTGGCAAATTTGAGCACTGCTCTGCAGGACATTATATGTCCTCCTGTTTCTCTAATGTTTGTAGGTAAGCACATGCAATTAGTCTTTATAGGTGTAGTTTTACAGTTGGGCTTAAAACCTCCAAATGAATCTCTTTTGTTTGTTTTTTCTCCTTTCGCAGATAGTATTCTCACTCAAAGAGAGATGGCAGAAATCAATTCTCCTGTAAATATCAAGGAAAAGGTAGGTTCAAGTAGCAGTACAGTGCAAACCAAAATGATATTTGCATACATATTTCTTCCCTGCTCCTTCAAACACTATTCACATACTTAACTTTAATATGCATTGACTCTGTGCTTAAAGTTAAGTACACTGGCAGGTATTGGTAGGATTAGTATATTAATCTTGGTTGTTGAGAAACGTTCTTGCTCTTCTGCAATGAGGCAGTTTTGTTAGATAGACTTCTTTTATTCCTTTGTGATTCTGTGGAGAATATCACTTTGTGATGATTGCTGCTGTACAAAATACAGCCTTTGAAGAAACACACCCTTTAGAAAATAATTTTTCTGACCAGAAATGTCACACTTGTACTACTTAAAGGTGATTTCTAAAATTACAGGGCCTGAAAATAATATATATATATATATATATTTTTTTTTTTTTTTCCCCTATGTAGGTGGCTCTGCTTTTAGATGCATTCTATGTACTTGAGTATGTCCTCTCCATATCCTGGCTAGTGCTAAAGCCTCACTACCTGTTCAGGAGCAGTAAAGGACTTAAAGCTAATTTGTGTATAAATATGAGGTAGGTCAGGAGATCTTTTGTGACTCTCAGCAAGCAGATTGTGAAGAGACAATCTAACCCATAGATACTCCAACATAAATAGAAGACCAGGACATCTGTCAAAGAATAGGAAAAAGGGAGAAAGAAAGAAGGGGGAAGACTGTAGGAGAACTATAACAATGATAGGGTTGTATTTTAAAAGAAGCCAAAATTTTGAGAATTCACCTGAGTCATTGTCTTTTATAAAATCAAATTTTGTTCTATGTCATGTTTGGTAAGAGAGATATAGCTTTGCATTTAGGGAGTTCAGAGAAGGCTAATGGGTTCCCAGAACTACAGCTCTTTTAAGCCATATGTGGCTCTCTGATACATTTATTTAAGGCAGTGTGATAAATTTTAAAGGCCAGAATCCAGTTCTGTCAGTGAGCCCAAGTTTGGCAAGGTATCAGTGAAAAGTTGATTAGGCCCATTCACTTCATAAAGATGCACAAGGAGAAAGAATCAAGACTGATTAAATATCAAGGATATGCAGAACAATGAGGATGCTGTGAAACTGAGAAATGTAGCCATCTTCTGCTGTATCATAAGACCTGCCTGTGGCACATTACACATCCTGCGGGGCAGCAGGCATGTGAAATATTCTCTTCTCTCTAAGCCCATCAGTGGAAAGGAAAAGAAAAATAAATTGTGTATGATTCCTTGGATTAACTCTTTTCCTAAGATGACAGAAAATAGTTACTCAGCAGAAAAAGATTTTCCTAACTTCAGTTTTACAATTCAAAACTTCAGTTTTGCAATTAGGTGGACTGATAACAAGGAAAAAATCATTTGGCCTGAGGAATGTGTGCAAGATACCATAAATGTGGCTTTCTAATTCAGAAAAGTCCCAACAAGTGGTAGAGAATTAAGATGTAATGTAACACACCCCAGCACAATGGAGAAAATAAATATCCTTGAACCAGAGGTCAGTAGCCACATTTAAGTTAGCTTGCTGTTTTTCTTCCGAGTTCACAAATAACAAACTTTTCAATTAGATAATGTATTTCTCAGAACTGATAATGACTAGTAGTTTATGGCTTAAAACATCACATTTGCTTTGTGAAGACTTGATGAACCATGACAAACTACTGAGCCTGAAACTAGGTTTACTAAGTTTCAGTTTGCTAATGTTGTTTCCTGAAAGAACTGTTAGAAACTGTTGCCTGCCCACCAATACATGGAGTCTCAGCAAAAGACAGACATAAATGTGTTGGAGAGGGTTCAGAGAAGGGCCACAAAAATTATCAGGGGTCTGGAACACCTCTCCTATGAAGACAGGCTGGGAGAGTTGGGGTTGTTCAGCCTAGGGAAGAGAAGGCTTCAGAGAGACCTGTCAGTACTTAAAGGTGGCCTGTAAGAAAGATGGACACTTTTTAGCAAGACCTGTTGCAATAGGACAAGGGGTAGTGGTTTTAAACTAAAAGAGAGTAAATTTAGACTAGATACAAAGAAGAAATACTTTACAGTAAGAGTGGTGAAACACTGAAACAGGTTGCCCAGAGAGGTAGTAGATGCCCCAGCCCTGGAAACATTCACGGTCAGGTTGGACGAGGCTCTGAGCAATCTCACCTAATTAAAGATGTCCCTGCTCACTGCAGGGGTGTTCGACTAGATGACCTCTAAAGGTTCCTTCCAACCCAGAACATTCTGTGATTCAATAACATGTGAATGAAGCTACTGAGGAAGCAGCATAGCAAGTGATGATTTATACTTAGTTCAGGTGGGAATGAGTTCCTGTTCAGATTGCTGTGTCTATCTTTTGCTGATTATTACCTTTCTTTGCTTTCACAAGGATGTAGAACTTTTTTTTGCTTTATATCCCCTTATGGGAAACAATTCCTTACCTGTTGCACAGCTTTTTGAGTAGTTTTTCCTCATATCTCTTGTTAATTCCTGAATCGCTCCTTGTGCTTGAGGATTTACATGTCAACATGAGTCTGTGATCAGTATCTTCCTTAGTCCTTAATAACAGCACAGGGTTTAAATATTGAGTAGTGTGGTGGATTTTGTCATGGAAAATAATGTCATCAAATCCTATCACTTAGTGCCAGAGTGCTGGAAGGTAAATTACAGTAACTCTCAAAGCGCAACTCAGTTAATCAATTGAAGTTCTGCCTATTTATTGTGTAGCTTGAATTTTTAAATTAATTTAGTCAGTTTTACAAGTGCAAGATTTTACAAATCATTTGCCTTTTGCTAGTTTAAGAACAAAGAACTGCAACAGGACTTTTATTCACACTAGATATCTGCTATTCCATTTCTGATATCTGTTGGGAGTTTTTAAAATTTATAAGCATGTACATTTTAAGGCAGGAAGATAATTAGATTGATGCACTCTGTTATAAATAGTTTCTCTCTTTATTCCTGTATTTTCCATCAGTATTTAGTGCCACTAAATCCCTACGCTAAAGTGAAAACTTAGCTTGACAGCAATTAACGTTTTATTGCAAAATTGCTGCTTTATATTCTGTGAAATATAGACTAATAACCTACTAAACAGAGGCTTAGTGACTGAACAGCTTAAACCCCATGAAGTCTACATGTATCAGCTGAGAAGCTAGCATGCTTAGTTTTTGCCATTTCACCTGGACAAGTCTGTCTTATTTTAAAATGAGATTGCAGTGCCATAGAGCCTCCATTTGAGATCTCTGTCAGCAGCAAACTGGGGAACTCTGAAGCAACAGTAGCTTTAGAAACCTCTGAGTAATGCACTAGAAATACAAGGAAAGGATTGAACAGGTATGTTCTGCTGAGTTGGCTTTAGTGGTACTGGTACATAGACTGCTAAAACATAAGGACTGCATTTGCATGTTTGAAAAGCAGACATATTTGCAGTGTCTGGTAGGAGATTCAAAACCAAATCCATTTCTGAGAAAACTTAGAGCAAGACATGGTCATGCTACACAACCTTTTGGGGTTGAGTATTTCTGGGAAAGAAAACAAAAATCTATCAATTTAATTACTTCTGCTGAGCTCCATAAATCTGTTGCTATCAACACAAATATAAGCAGGCCATGTTTAAAAGAACAGAACAGAATACAGTTCCTTTCCAGTTCTGCCTTTCTTCTATCTCAGTGCTTGCAGATCCTAACAAGACTTAAATAAGACTTTTATCATGCTAGGACTTGAATGAAATCAAGGGAGCTGCACTTCTGCACACAAGTACTTATTCTTGTAAGTTTCTGCAAAAGTAGAACACAAGTCTCTCCTTAAATTGAACATTGTTTCTCTGTGAAAAAATGTAGTACCAAGCACATGAAGTTTTAGTGTAATGTTTGTTGTCTTGTTTTGTTTTTTAAAACATGACCTTTCCCCATCTTCTCTCCATGAATAGCTCCTAGTTATTTAAGGAAATAAGAGATCTGCCACTCTTTTTAAGGTGATGTGAGGGTGATGCAGACATTTTGGTCATTATGCTCGTACACAGGTTCTGTAAGATGCTATCCCTGTTTTGAGTCATGAGAGAATGCTACTGTAGTACTGATACTTGCATAAAGTCAATAGGTTAGACATTCTATTTTATATCTGTTCTTTCCCCACCCTCCCCTGAGAGATTTATATAAATGTTGGCCTGCAATGTCAGGGAGGCTAATGGAAGTTTCCATAGTTGGCAGAGGCTCCTGCAGCTTTCATATTCTTGTGGGGAGCCAGGGCGGTTCTGATTACCATATTTTCATGCATATAACCCACAGATTTTCTGGAATAGCAGAAGTTCTGCATTTCAGCAGCTGTAAGGGTCATGACATGCCTGCATAGCTAGTATGAGGAGAAGTTTACCATCAGGATCCCTCCCTCTTCCCTGACTCTTGCTTCAATGTGCCACTTTCCCTCTTGCCTCTGATTATACTCATCTCTGTGCCTGAAAATATGGTATAAGTAAGGACCTGTTTTCTAGTATCAGAATTTTCAGAGACTGAGTTATATGTGGTTCAGATCATATGTGCACAAGTTCACTGGATTAAGGGATAAAATGGGCCAAACTCATTGTCTTAAATCCAAAATAATTCCATAAAATTAATGAAGGTATTCAAGTATCAGCCTAGTACATCAGCAGAAGAGGTACTGAGATTCTAAATTACAAGGCCTTCAAAGAAGAAGACATTGGAGTAAGGAATACAAGTGATGTATAGTCTTCTGCAACAATTAGTCCCTCTTAGTTTAACAAGAGAAGAGTAAATATCAGGCATTCCCCAGGATAGCCGTTCAGCTCTGGCACATGATTTTGGTTTTGAACCAAAGAAATAACAGTAATTGTTGCAACTTCAGGACTTGCTGTTGAGCCTATCTTTATTTTTTTTCTGTGTGGCTAAACATGTTTGGACAAGTAAGATCTGGTATCAGTGGGATTTAGCAAAATACTTATTCGGATGAAAATACTCCTCTTGGGATTCTGTTAGAAGTGAAGTTTTGCTGAAGTTCTCCTGAAAGACTTGCTTTTTCATTTGTTGTTTCAAGTGTCAGAGCCGTGGGAGCAGATGGACAGGTTTGTTCTGTAAACTGCAAGAAAGAAATTTTATTCAGATGTGTTTTGGGGGGGTTGACAGTTTTTTGTTTACACCAGAACTTGGTTTTCCTAAGTGATAGCATACAAGGAAAGAGTAGGATTCATAGTGGAAGGAACAGAAGCAGTGTATACATTTAAATTATGCATTACAAGAGCAGATAGTTTCTCATCTGTGATTTCACTGTCTCCTTAAAGTTGACTTTTGCAGCTGACCTTGCCCATGTGTTGAAGTAGACTGACTTAGTCCAAAGACCAGCTAAGTTGATCAAAATGCAGTTGTGTCTGTTGATGAGCCATTTAACTTGGGTTAAGGATATTGTACATTCAGTCTATAAATAATGCTGTCATTACTCAAGCAGAACAGTTCTTACTGAGCCAAACTTTTTAATTTGTTCTTTCAG
Organism: Coracias cyanogaster; assembly: GCA_033124195.1. Lineage (NCBI taxonomy): Eukaryota > Metazoa > Chordata > Aves > Coraciiformes > Coraciidae > Coracias > Coracias cyanogaster. The sequence goes on along the minus strand of JAVSBS010022922.1, from coordinate 72,929 downwards.
AATTTCTTAAATGTCTGGTTTTTCTGTTTAATTAGTTTACAAATTTGGGGGACAGGAGTGATGCAATAAATCCATGATGATTGCCTAAAGTAGTTCATTGCAACAAGTAGAATTTGTTTTGTGCTTATTGAGTAATGGTTCAAAAGTATCAGTGTGATAAGCAGGTCATGTAGTAGAAAGAGAGGGACACACCTTATCAAAGCTGTTATTTTGCTCAAACAGATGTTAACACTTGGTCAGTGTGTTGTGATGAACTTATTTATAAAGCTTCTGGAAAAATGTCTCCAATTAAGAAATAGGCTCTTAATGCAGTAAAGTCAAATTGTATTTATGAAATATGTTTGTGTAGGAGTTTTCAAAACCTTAAAAAATTCTGCTGTGAAGGGCTTTAGAAATGCATTTTCCTGTTTAATGTAGCTAGGACGTCTGTTAATGCTGAATTTCTAGATTATAGAATCCAGCAGAGTTCTGCAGACAGCCCTCCTTCAGTGCTCCTCTTACAGGATTTGGGTCAACCCCAATTGGAGGAATAATCTGGTTGAACATGGCCTAGAACACTACCTGTCCTCAGTTACAGTGGGTATATATGATGTATATTTGTCCATGAAGATTTGCTACTGACATGCAGTAAAAATAAAGTAGAAAAATGTCTGTGTGTTTGTTGATAACCATGCTTCTGAATGAGTTTAGCTCTAATTTAGAGAAAACCTGTTTATTTTAATGTTTAGTGCAAAAGTAATGTGCTGTCACAACTTTCAGACAGACTATATTTCTTCTTGAGCCTGACTAATGAGAAAAGTTTCATGAGGTGGTTGTTCGTGAGCACTTTGAGTGCAATGCCATAAGAAGTTAGAATTTCAGTGTCCTCCTTTCATGTGTTCCATGCACCTCAGAATTAACCTGTTACTGAACTTACTTTTTTTTAGGTGAGCCAAAAATTTGCACCAAGTGAGATTGCCTATAGTTTAATAGTAATCCTCAAAAAGTAGTCAAGTATAACTGATCAGACCTTGAGTATTTAATTGTGGGTTAGAAACAGCTTCTCTGAGGGCACTTGGAACCATTTTCAATTTTGATATCACTTCTGAGCAGTCAGCAATTTGTGTAAGAGACTAATAAAAATTACCTCATCACTGTGGAATTTTGGTTCTGATGAGATGCAACCTGGCTCAAACTGCAGCAGCTTTAGCAGGACTTGAGCAAGCATTTCAAGCTAAGTGTATGCATAACACTTGAGCTCAGAAAAGTGGTCCAAAATCTTCTAAACTTTAAACTAACTTCAGCCTTATCCAGAGTAGTATCTAGGTCCACAGGAGTTAAGTGCATGCTTTCAAGGTAGGTCTCTGGGTCATGGGTTTAAATGGAGGGGTTCATGGGTTCTGCCTTCCATGTTCTTGACTGTACACAGTTGTTTTCAAAATTAGAAATTTCTATTTTAAATCTGTGATTGCTTTAAAGTATGTTTTGTAAGCTGAAATTCTGAGCACATAGTCTTAGTAGAAAACAAAGAAATGTGCTTTCCAGTCAGGGTACAGGAGGGAAAGTGAAGGAATTTAACTACTCGTAGTGAGAGCTTCTCAACTAATGTTGACATTAACCACACAATTATCTGTGGTTCAGAAGGTATGTTACTGAATTCTTTTTGTATCCTGGAATGCTTGCCTAGCACCCAGAAGATGACAGAAGTTCACTGGAAATCTACACTGGAAAAAGACAAGATGATTCACAGAATTGTTAAGATAGTTTATGTCCCTGTAGTCTATCTGATAATGTTGTTCTTCCTATGATCAGGTTGCAGTGAGTAAGAAAAAACTGTTTTCTCCCGCATACATGGAAATAAATCTAACAAAGTAAATTGCTGTGAGGCCCAGGTTAGTGGTGGAAGCCCCATCCCTGGAAGTTTTTAAGGCCAGGCCGGATGGGGCTCTGATCAACCTGATCTAGTGGGAGGTGTCCCTGTCCATGGCAAGGGGCTTGGGACTAGACGATCTTTAAGGTCTCTTCCAACCCTGACAATTCTATGGTTCTATGAGTTTGTTCTCGTGGATTGTTAGGTATTAATGCAGTATCACTGCATGTTAGGAGATTCTTTGGCCCTTGTACTTTTATTCATCCTTTACGATGTTAAATGTTAAAAGGAATTTGTTGGTGAGGAGTCATACAATATTAGATTATTCTAGTCCCTAATCTGTTGCTTACATGTTGAGGACTGTAAGTATAGAGAGATAAAGTTGGGAATTATCTCCTGTCATGGAGTTACCCTATCACCTTTAATAAAAATGTGCTCTATATATTTTTCTATATTGAGAAGGAGCTGGAGGCTTATAAGCAGTTGTGGTGTATAGCTGTTCTAGCAGATGGGCTGGTTTATCACCTGAGCTAGCAGGTGAACCAGAGAGGAGACAGTGTACCTGGGCTGCCTAGATCCAGCTCACATCCAGGCCTTTAATGTGTCTCCCACTTGTCGTCTTGTATTTGTCAAGCGTTCCTGGAGCTTTGCTGTGCTCCATTCATCAGTCTGTGACATTTCTCTTATGACCTGCAGTTGTAGAAGTGCATTTGTGTTAGGCTTATGCTGTCAAGAAGGTTATCTACCCCTCCCTTTGGCCTTTTCTTTTGTATCGCTATGTCCCTTTCCAGAAATACATGGAACAAGTTTTGCATGTGAGGACAGACTTGAGCTTCAAACGTAGAAATGTACACATGTATTTGAAACCATGGTGAAAGAACTAAGAGTTAGAATATCAGAGACCTTGAAATTTGCATTTCTAGGCTAAGGCTGCCATAATGGCCTAGTTTGCCTAAACATGCTGTGTCCTCCTCCCATATACGCTATCAGGTCACAATTTGAGACTTGCAACCATTTGTGAATAATTTATTGGGTATTGTGAAATTGCTATTTTTTTTCATTGCCTGCGTACAATAGTTCCAGTTGTATTCTGGATGAAAAAACTAACAGCACATATATAGGAGACCTGATACCTGGCACACAGATCTGTTTGTCCTTGAAATTTCAGAAAAATTACAGTAACATTTATTCCATCTTGTTCCTAAAAAACTTTAAGACAGAGTATTTTATTTCAGAACAAAATCTTTTGGGATTTCTCCTCTGTTGGAATTCTGTTTATGTCTGCTTTTGTTGTTTCTGACCAGAGCAGTATATATGTATATTTTTCTTAATATTGACATATCGTACTGGTTGCAGATTCTAGTTTTCATCAGTCTTATCCCACATAAGTTACTGCGGAAATCTGGAAAGCAGAAACACAACTTGTAGGTATCCTAGCATACATACACATGGGAAGCAGATTAAGCAAGTGTAAGAAACTTCTGATTTGGAATTTCCTAAGTCTTGTATGCCTTACTTTGCAATCAGATGTTCTTTTCCAGAGGAATTTCCTCATGAAGCTTCTTAACTTTTTTATTTTCTGAATAGAAATGTAAACAAATTTATATTTTGTACAACAGTCAACCAAAGATACTGTTGGGTTTTGGCAGTAGAACTATTGAGTTGTGCAGTATGTTAATGTTCCCTGAATCAAAATTTTATATAGTCCAACTGAAACAAGACTGTGTCCACAATGATGGTCATATGCTTAATTTATTTTCTCTGCATTGGTGAGTATTCTTCCTAAGATCATCATCTTGCATTTTTTGGGTTCATTTCCATAGCCTTTTTGTATTTAATCCTAGTTGTAGTCAGTTGAAGCACAGTTTAGCTTTCACTTCTGGTTTTCCTATTAATGAAAAATTTCTTAACAAAGACCATACAATGCAAACAAAGTCTTCAATAGATTCTGTACTCTAAAACATAGTCTGTCTGGTTGAGTTCTGGCATGTCAGTGTTCTCCACCCCACAGATGTTGTTCTTAAGTTTTCAAACTGCAGTCTATGGCAAGTTGCCTGATCCACCCTGTGGTATTGGCCTCACTTTGCTGTTTCCAGATGCTTCTTGAGGCTTCCAGACCTTTCATAGCAAAGAAGGACCTAGAAGCCACGTGCAATTCCCATGCTTATGTTTAAAGATGGTTAGAATACACTAGATATTTCCTTTTACTGTTTTTCCTGTAAGTAGTTGCCACAAAGAAATGATGCAATTTTGAGTAGGCAGAGAGACGATCCACGTGATTATGAAACAAGAGAGGAGGCTTTTGTGAGAATACAAAGATGTAATCCACATGGTGGAAATATTTGGCAACTACCAGTTTGAACATCGAATGGACTACAGCTTGTGGCCTGCTCTACCGTAGTGTTTTTGCCAGCTTCTATTGTTACGGAGCCAGCTCAGTTCATACTTGTTGCAGCTTTATCAGTAAATATCATGCCTGTGCCCATAATCAGAAGATGAATAAAACATTTTTTTCCAGGGTTTTCTCTGCACTTCCTATTGTCTTGGGTTGGCTTTAACCTGAATGCCTGCGGTGCATGGAGAGCTATACTCACTACTTCCTTCCACATGCATATGCATCAGTTGAAGAGATAAGCTTGAGCAGACAGAGCTTTCCTGGATAGTTTCAGGCGATAACAGCGTCTGACTCGAGCAGTCCAGTTGACATCTTAGCCTGTCTGAACTTCCAACATAAAGTTAGCTGTGTTTACTAGAGACTCCAAAGCATCTAGGTGTTGGGGCCTAGCTTTTAGGCACATTAGACAGACGGTTAGATAGACCTTTGGAAGGAGTTCTTGGGAAGTAAATGAGCAATTTAACTCCACTGTCCTCTAAATCATGGTTTTGGCTTGAGTTGTCCAAGGCTAGACCTGCTACTTGAAATGTGTTGTGGCCAAATGTGAAGCTGCAAAGAGATGTGTGATAGGATGATGGATAGGAGCAGAGTAGATCATACTGAGTAGATGTACTACAGTTGTGTGCTGAAGTCAGGAAGTGGTGCTCCTTACGCAGTGAAAGAGGTGAGCTCATCTAGAAAGCATTCTTCAGAAAGTTTAATCCTGTGTGGATTTAGCTGAAGCAAGTGGTGTTGAAGCTAAGTCCAGCAGGCATCATGAATCAGAGCCCTAAGTCACTGTGCATTAACAGAACCTGAAATGAATCACAGTCTGTGTTAGTATACGGGACAGAGAAATAAAGTGGTTGAGAAGTGGGGTGAGCTACAGCAAAATAAGCGCTTTTTTTGCTATAATTGTAAGCACTTAAGTGTTCTGAATTACTTTTTGATGTCTGCAATGATGGAGACTACATAAAGGGAATCTGGAAAGATTGTTCTTCAGTGTCTAAGTGGACAGGTTAGACAAGATAACGTGAATGCTCTCACCGTGTAAGCCAGCCTAGATCTCTTAAACACATCTATCTTCATGTATTCTGCAATTCTGTGATTATTTTTTCACGATTATATTTCACACTACAATAAAGACCACCAGTGCTTCACAATCAGAAACAAGTATGATGACATTGTGATGCATCCTAATCAAGGACGTATTCCCACAGAAAGATGGCAAAGAAGGGTGCTGGATAAACATCTGTAGTGCAATAACAAGTTTCTAATGCTAAATATATACCGAATAGCTTGGCACAGAAGCTCGAAAAGCTAATTCGGAACAACTAGACTGCTTTTGGCACTGATTCTCTCTTTTTTTCCAGAGGACTACCATAGACTTTTGTTAGTTTTGCGAACTACATTTAACCAAGCATTTTTATTATGGTACTACCCGGTAAAGCTTGTCTAGCATTAAAACAATATAGTAATTAAGTTTCATGTAACTGTTTACTTTCAGCTATATTACATGGGCATGAGAAAGTCAATCATCAACATGACTCTAGTAGGAACATTTTATTTAAAACATAGTGGGTTGAATTGCCATTTGGTATAAATGGATACCTAAGACAATACAGCAATAGAAAATGCTGGTAAATTGAAGCATAGCATACTAGAATCATATGTGCATGTAACACCTCATCCATCAGCAGAGTTTCATGAAGGAAGCGTTTGACTTCTCATGTCCTTTGATAAGGATTTTGTTGCACAAGCTTCTTGGTCACATATATATGGAACAATAAACTGAAATTGTGCTGAGCAGCCACTAGAGCTTTTGATAGGTTTTTTTATAGCTTGTGACTGTTTTCATGCATATATGACTGTTTTCCAGATGTCAAAAAAACTACCGATCATAACCGTGCAACAGCCTTGTTGAAGTAGTTGTGTACTCTGTAAGTTTGTACAGGTGATGTGTCTTGTCAAGTCACATGGCAGCAAATAGAACGTTTAGGAAAGAAATATGAGGTCAAACTCTGTCAGTTTAGTTAAACTAAACTCTGACTGTGACTGAGAGTAAAATTTGGTTTGAGGTGTACTGGCTACCAGTTCTATGATTTGGTCTCTTGAATAAATGGTTTTCATTATTTGCATGGTAAGGAGAGGATGGGTATTGCTTCATACATTGTTCTCTACTTGTAAGCACATCATGCATAATGTGCATTTATATGAACATGCATTGGCACAGAGATACCTTGTTGTCTAAAGGAGTTTGATAAATGAGTATGTTATCGTATTCCTGGTTTTTTTCTTACAGATCAATGCAATCCGATCAATTGTTCCAAACAAAAGCAATAATGAGATAGTTCTGGTATTACAGCAGTTTGATAATAACATAGACAAGGCTGTTCAAGCTTTCATGGATGGTGAGTATAGTATACTTTTTCACTAAGGCATGAGAGATTCAATTGCATACTAAATTATTCATTGTCTCTGATGGCTCAAAATATGCCTTGTTGTTCTGCTGAAATTGAGATGATTGTGACACTTAAAGTTTGCTATTTTTTTTTAATAATTGATCTTTCTGTTTGCATCTTTGTTTCTTCATAGTATGAGTTCGACATGGCTCTTCATCTGTTCTACCTGACTTTGGCATTTTTTGGTGCCATTCCTATGGTAGACCTTTATTCTGTACGAAAGTTAACGCCCTTTAAACATGTCAGAATATGATTCATTATTGAAGATACAGTAACTAGTAAGAATTTGAAATAGTTCTGAAGCAGATAACGAGGTCCCTAAACCTCTGAACTTGATGTGCACATTGACATTCAAACCTCAATCTGAATTTTGCAAATAGCCTTGACATTTATAACGGCTGAACCAAGACTTCATTGAAAGTTCAAGCCATTCTAAATCTGGATCTGAGTTTGTACTTTGCATCATAAGACCATCTCCAATCAAAGCTCACCTGTATTTAAATAACGCTTTTCTGATAAATATATAATTACAAGTATTTTGAACTCTCACCGAAGTCTGCAAGAAATCTTTTGCAGGAATAGCATACCATGGCCAAATCCTCTTAAAAACCTTTGTAGCTTGGGGCTACTTAAAATATATTAGACATTCAGTGGTCTCAAAAGCCCTGTATATCTTTTAGAAGTGCCTCATAGTGTTGATGTCACATCACACCAGGTTGCTTATTTCCTATCTATTTTACTTCAGAATAAATTTTTAGTTTTATTAACAACAATTTTGTTTTCCTGTAATATATCATAGAATCATAGAGTCATTGAATGTTTCAGGCTGGAAGGGACCTCTAGAGGTCATCTAGTCCAACCTCCCTACGCAAGTAGGGACATCTACATAGGTCAGGTTGCTCAGAGCCTCATCAAGCCTGACCTTGAATGACTCCAGGGATGGGGCCTCCACCACCTCTCTGGG
>JAVSBS010022922.1:40407-65180 GCA_033124195.1 Coracias cyanogaster | reverse complement strand
AGCAACCTGGTCTAGTGGCAAGTGCCCCTGCCGTGGCAGGGGGGTTGGAACTAGATGATCTTTGAGGTCCTTTCCAACCCAAACCATTCTATGACTCTATCAGTATTTTCAGCTTAATAACAGATACAAAGTTAGATATGATCATGTTTGTTGTGGTTTAGGCTTGACTGGCAAGTAAGCACCACGCAGCCACTCACTTGCTCCTATCTCTGCCAGTGGGAAGAGAATTGGAAGAAAAAGGTAAAATCTCATGGACTGAGATAAGGACAGTTTAATAAAGCAACACAAGGAAAGAAGTAATAACAACAATAATAATAAAATAGTATATAAAGAGAATGATGAATAACATAATTGCTCACCCCCTGGAACCTGATGTTCAGCCTGTACTCGAGCTATGATCAGTCTTGTTCCTGAGGCCAGCTCCCCCGGTTCGTATACACTATCTGACCATACATTCTGGGGTTAGAAGCTCTATTTAGCCAGATATGATCTCCATGCTACCAAAACTAGACTATTTTTTAAATTTCCCAGCAGCTGAAATTTTGACAGTCCAATAATTATGTATTTTTGAGTAATAATGATACATGATGTCAGGACTGACAACAGCTAAGAATTTCTCTATTGCAGCATGCTGCTTGCTACTTGGTCCCTAGCCATACAAGTCGTAGCTGATGTCTGGTATCTCTACTTTATTTAGAATGACTAGTGAGCAAGAATATGAGTCAGTATCTCACTAACACAATTTACTATTCTTCTGTTCTGTGCATTTTGAAAAGTCCTAGAGATGGGTATACCACAGAATTATCAGGTCAGCGTTCACAAGGCACACAGACTACCTCTTTCTTCATTAAAGTGAAGATATTATTTCCTTGCCTAGCAGAGCATTGTAAAGATAAAACACACAGATTGTTGTGAGGCATTTGGATACTGACCTGTGGTGGGCAGTCAGTGTTTTGTCAAGAGGTTAATGGATGAATGGCCAAAGCCACATAAGTTCCTAAATGAATCTGTAGAATTAACACAGTTTGACAAGCACACAGACATATTCTTATCATATTGTCTGTTCTACATTTTAAAAGGAAGTCAATACTTTTTATTATCCTATACATACAAGCTCTGTGAATATATGACATGGAGCGATGCAGTTGTGTGTTTTGTTGCTGTATGTCCTTTAATGTTTTAATTTATATCCTATGCTTCTTGTTCTACCACTTGGCTTGCTGCTACTGAAACATTTGTCTAACATTACAGCTGCTCATGTCTCAGGTATCCCTTTAAAGGCAGTGCAGAATAAAGTGCTGCAGATGTTGCCTGCAGTTTGCTTGAGGTAGATACAGATTATTTTCTAGCACTGAAACACCCTTGCTCATTGTAATCACCAGAGGAGAAACTGCAGCTAATTTTACATGCAGCTTAGGTCTGCTTTTTGCACAAATGTGCTTTTGTACACAATCAGGATGTTATTCACTAAAGGTAAATAAGAGGCATTTACTTGGAGAACTTAAACATTTTTATTCTTTGAGTTTTGGCTGTGCTCCATCATTAATGATGATGGCCATGTTAGCAAGGAATTTGTACATAGAAACAATTACAGAAAATATTTCTTAATTTCGTTCCTATCCAACATTTATCTGTGTGTATGTGCACATATGTGTGTGAATATACACACACTTTCCCCCTCTCCAAACACAAGTTTATGCATGGGATCATACATAATTGGCTAGACTAGTAACAACCCCCAGGTATTTATAGTTTAGACATGTGACGAAGGAGATATAGGCTTTAAACTGCCTGTAAAATTTGCTGCACACACTCTGCTGTGACTTTCCCTGTCGTTATGTCAGCCTTATTTGAGAATGAAAAAAACCCGAAAAGATCAGTTTAACTGTATGTTTATAACCAGTGGGAAAGACTTTTTGCACTTGGTGTTTCTTTTCAGCGGCAGTTAAAAGCCAGTGACTCACTACACCGTACTTATATTCTGCCTTGCCTAAAAGCATTTCTATTTTAAGCAACTGGATGTGATTCTTTAGGTGATCATTTAAGAAAGATTTAAATGTCAACAGAAGTATAATAAATTCTTCTTCTTTTTAATTAAAACCTTGGAGCTTTACTGGAAAGATTTTTTTGTGATAATAAAGAGAATTTCTTCAATATTCTAGCAAAATCCAACAGGCAACATTTATGGAGTTTGGGAAAATATACCTTTGTCTTATTCCAGTATCTCCATTTTTCATAATTAGGCAATTCCAGCACTTAAAAAGACAGCAAATACGTGGACTGGCCATCGCGGAACAAATTTATGCTCTGACATTTCCACAGTCAGAGACTATTCTATTCTATTCTATTCTATTCTATTCTATTCCATTCCATTCCATTCCATTCCATTCTGTATTATTATATATATAGTAAAACCTTTAATCTTTTGGTATTTTAAACTGGATAACCCACCTGTTATCCAGGAAATTGAGTACCTGTTAAAACATATATATTAAACTGACATGGGTTTAAATTGCAGATTCTAAAATTTGAGGTGCGGTACAAAATATTCCCTCCTGTGTTTGCATCCAAGGTTTTTGTGACTCCATTTCTGGAGCTTATTGCATCAAGCAATTTTTTTCTGTTAAAGCCATGCTTAAGTTGTGTGTGTGCATAAGAGAAATAGGGTAAGGTTCTCATTATATGAAGCTGTGAGGAAAGGAAATGCTTTTTTAACTGCAAAAGATTAGTCTCAAACATAAAAGTGATGTCATTTTTAATGTGTATATAATATAACACTAGTTACTAAAAGACAAAGACCGTCAGAACTAGTTGTCACATAATTGTAATATGCCTGAAGTTGGAAGGATTAATGATTTTCTTGACTGCATTATGCAGTTGAAAATATACAAAGTCTTCTAGTACAAGAAAACAATACCTTCTCATATCCACATTACTAGGTAACGGCACGTTTGTTTACCACCTGTAGAAATCCTGAGTAATGTCCTAGAAAGTCGCATTTAGCCATTAAGCATACTACAGTCTTCCATGTAAGTCTGGCATTTGCTATTAGCACTGTTACTATGAATACTTAATCTCTGCTATCCGTTTTCCTACTTCTGGGGATGCAGAAGGGAGTTTGGTAAATGTTGCTGACAATTCAACAAGTAGCTGACATTTTCATACCATAGCTTCTCAGGTAAAACGTGTTCATCTGCATATCTGGCAGGACATTGCTTTGCTTCCTTTCTAACCCTACACTGTTGACTATGCAGTCAAATATCAGGAGGTATTTGCTTTGATTTCTGTATGAAAATAGAGCTATATACCCAGATATACCAGGATATTCTTAGAGGCTGATCCCAAGCCAACCTTATTCAATAAAACCTTTCATCCACTCAATGGTTCTTGGATCTTGTGCTTAATTAGCATGATCTATGAATTCTTTCAGCTCTTTATCAATATTTATTATGATAATTTAGTTGTCCTTATGTTCAATTTCCAGCTCACACTTTAATTTTTACTATCTGTGACTTTGACCACTCGTGTTTTACAATGTAAAACTGAAATGTGAATCCCCAGTGCATGTTATCTCTAACAGCCGCTGCCTTTATTTCATGTACTAAAACACATTCATCTCAGTGCTAGACTCCAATAAATGACAGGTATATATACGAAAAAGGCTGAACATGAACACTGGCTGGAAAATAGGTTTCCAGTGTGGAAGAGCTAGAACTGTTTTCCAAAGGCTTACAGCTGTCAGAGAGGAATGAGCAAGCATCTGGGATCCAGGCAAGGGATATGCCACAACCTGCAATGAATCAGGGGCACAGCCACGTTAGGTGTGGGGAGCATGTTTCCTTTGTGGACAGTGAAAGAGGAATTTATGTTGTACTGGCAGGAGATTTATGTCACCGAGAGGTGAACTGCAGTTTCACTTCTCTTATGAAACAGCTGCCAATAGGGTTGATAAAAAAAAAGATACAGAGAACTAGCAAAATTAAGACTCTCTTTCCCTCTGCAAAGTTTTGTTAATATTTGGAAAAATCAGCCAGCTAGGTACATGCAGTGGAGGTAGCTTATAAAAAAACAGGAAATAAACCTGCAGGCACAAACAAGCTTGAGTATTTACTTCTAACACTAGCAGCTCTTATTCTACCACCACAGCCATTCAAGATTCAGCATACTCTTCTTTTACTGCTTAAAATCCCAGAAGCTGGGTCAGGACAGAGCCTGTGGAGTTCAAAGGGAAGCCACAGGCATTGATGTAAAACTCCAGCCAAACTAGACCTTTACAAAACTACAACAACATGCTATGTAAATTATTCAATGGCAGCAAATCACTGGCTAAATAAATAAATAAATAAATGTCCATCAACCAGCATGTAGCATAGACATGTTCTGAGAGCAGTGAAGCAAAATTGTGGACCAGGAGGAGTAGAAGGCAAGAGCAGAAGAAAAGGACTAATAGTCCCATGCAGCTGGTGCTTACATGGATGGATTATATAGCTAAATTTTATCTTGTCTACATATATTTAAAATCTTCAGAGTTGCCATTGGTGGGGGCTGGAGTAGAGAACAAGATCATTATGTCGTATAGATGACAGCATCTGCTGGCTGCCTCAGGCAGAGCCATTTGTTTGGATGAACAAATCTATGGCCTCGGGGAATTTTTTCCCAGCAAATTTACAGATGCTACCACTTGTTACAGAAGCAAAATCTGAGGATCAACATATCACATGATTGTATTAGGTCTGGCTGAGCTGATTTTCCCTATAGCAGCCCTCATGGTGCAGGGTTTTGTGCTGGGAGCTAGAAGGGTGTTGAGAACACACCCGAGTTGTGACCACTGCTGAGCAGGGCTCGCACAGCACCAAGGCTCTTCCCAACATTCCCCTGCAATGGGGTGGGGTGGGCAAGATCTTGGGAGGGGACACGAGCAGGACAGCTGACCCAAAGGATATTGCATACCATATGACATCAGCTCAACTATAAAGCTAGGGAAAAGGAGGAGGAGGACGGGGCATTCCTTTGTCCTCCAGAGCAACCGCTACATGTTTTGGAGCCCTGCTTCCCAGGAAGGGGCCAGCCATCGCCTGCTGATGGGAAGTAGAGAATAAATCTTTGTTTTTCTTCACTTCTACACGTGGATTTGCTTGGCTTTGCTCTGCTATCATTAAAATGCTTTTGTTTTACCCACAAGGTTTCTTTTTTTTTCCCATCTTATTTTCCTTTCCCTTCTGCTCTGCTGAGGAGGGAGAGGAAAGGTGGGGGGGATAGAGCAGGTTGGTGGGCTCCTGGTGCTCAGCCAAGGTTAACCCACCCCAGTGATACAGATGGCTGCTGAAGGAACACATCATAATAATTTCTTCAATATGAATTACCTGAACTGCTGGTGTAGACTCCAAAGTGTCAACAGCTCTGGAAGCAATAATTTAATTGAATTTTGTAAGGAATATGCCACTACATTATGTGTAATGTAGCAGCTCTCCTATAATATTTCAAAAATAATTCAAGGTTCTGCTTAATTACTTGTACTTCCTTCTAGGCCATCCAAAATGTAGTATTTGATAATTTTTTAACTGTATATTTTAGTGCAATCTGCTTCTTGGCAACCCAGATATGGAAATTTATGTGTCCTGGCAAATTACACCAATTTATTTGCTGTGGTTTAATTTCATTAACATACATGATAAGAGAGGTTGAGCTCAACATCTCTCCTTTTATGTACGAATAACCCCCTGAGTGACATATCATATGAAACCCAATTACTGCACGTAATAAAACAGCACCACAAATAAAAGTGTATTTCCTAATTCAGTTATACTCAGAGATGAGCAGTTAGTAAACATACATTTGGCACCAAGTCAGTAATCAACACCACTTCTTTGGTTATGGAAAAATCTAAAGCATATGACCCCTGGTAGCAGCAGAAGGGGATGAGGAGCCCAAGCTGGTTCCCAGCCTGTTTGGTCCTTGTTTCTGGCCCACTGGTTGCAGCAGCAAAGTAAGGGCTGCTACCAAGCAGCTCCTTGGAGCACTCCTGTGACAGGTCTGGGCTCCACACCAGCTCTCCATAGGATAAATTTCTAGTTTTCATCTAAAATCGCAGCCAACTGATTTGTGAACCCATCTGTTTAGGACACGCAGGTCTGGCATGTGTAAAATGAATGTGCTTCCACTTGCACTTGTTATTTCTATTGTAATGCAAGATAAGTTAGTGATTTCTTGTCTACTGACTCCATAAACTGACTTAAGCAGAGCTATTTCCTGTTCCAAAGAGCTTACATTACATGCATTTATATCTGTTTTTTGGAGGACCATTAAAAGGGCTGGCATTGGTATGAAATGGACATTTAAGCTATGGAAGAACTGAAGTAGAGAGATGTGCTAAGGTGTGACTGCCTGCATCTCAAGTAACAGAGGCAGTCAGAAATCCTGGCTGTGGGGTATGGAGCAGCCCTGGGACAAGCTGTGCGGGCAGTTCAACTGATGGGAATCCATTTTCTCACAGCTTTGAAATAATGCTCCTCTCTGCCATTTACTTCAGCTTCTCCTATGTGCCTTATCAATTTAGTTATTTTCATGGTTCCTTGAATAAACATCACCAAGATAATGGTTCTAGCTGAATCAAGCTTAAACAGAAATCTACAGCATAAAAGTGACCAAGATGGAAGGATTATATTTCCCTTCCGTGCTTTCAGTTCTCTCTCCTCACATTATCTATAAGCAACATTTGTCTTCCATATTTGCTTCCAGAAACATGTCCATCATTTTAGACTCATTAGAAAGACAGGCTAAATATATGATAAAAAATGCAATAAATATTATTCTGCATCCTGTTATTATTACTAACACACATTTTCACACCTTAAGGAGTTAATGACAAGAGAACAGATGCTAGCAATTGTCCTGTAAGGGTTAACTGATGTAATAGCCTTTGCTTGTTGTTCCAGTCACTGTTGCAGAATGTCATTATTTCATAAACTTATATATAGGATCCAAACAAATACATTGCCTTCTACATGAAAGCAGGACCATTTATCAACCCCGAGGATACTGTCAGGAGAAAATAAGGAAAGTCAAGTGCAGTAATGCTCTTGATATACTGGTTGATGACACCACAAGATGTAAAACATTGCCTGGAAAAAACAGATACAACAAAGGGGTCACTTTTACTCAAGGCTAGCCCCCTCAGGGATGCATGAAATAGCCTTCAAAAACTTTGGAAAGGAGAAAGCAAAATTACACACAGACATAAATGAGATATAGTTCCTTTATCCTTTTCTGTGAAATCATTTCGGGTACCAAAAATTGGCACTGCAGGAAATATCAAGCACATATTGTGCGAGTAAAGCAATTATTTATTGTAGAGTTGGAAGCAACATGAAAAGATTCTGAGTTTAGTTCACAGAGAATTTGAAAGTTTGAGAACTTAACTGCAGCTTTTGGGCAAAATCAAGTGTGTATGTGCTTATCTTGCACACATCTACCTTGCCTTTGCAATGGGACAATGAAGAATTTTTTGAAATCATGGCTGAATCTGAAATCCAGAATAAGAGTAGAGTCAATGAAGTAGTATGGTAATTCATATCTTTAACTAATAACACCCTACAGGGACCCTGAAGAAAAGTATGAAGATAGACGATCTTGAAGTACCAGATATTGAAGGTAAATGGTGCTAATATAAGGTGTGATACAGGAAAACTGTTTATGATTTGCCACCTTTGGCATTACTCTTTCAGCAAGAGCTTTTATTTTGTCTAGATTTGTATTTCCGATTTTATATACTAGCTGGAAAAAAAAAAAGAATTTCAAGTATTCTAAAAGAATTAATGATTAAAACATTCTATAAATATTTTATGCAGCAGCAAAAAGAGGCTTCAGGTGCATGTCCTTCAATAAAGAAAGTCGGAGGAATGTTTACGCTGAAGCAAATTGCTCATTTCTTATTAAAGAAATACAGCTCATGATATACGTCTGTATGCACCTTATAAATATTTATCACCCAGATAAATTTTAGGTTCATATCCTTAGTGTTTATGCAATTCTGTTTCTGTTAATACAATTGCTACATTAACCTGATATAAACATAAGTTTACACAAACCACCCCCTGAAAAGCAACAATTTACAGTATTCTACAAAGCACACAGGGTTGCAAATGTCACTATGCAAAATATGTAAACGTGTGCCATACAAAGAGCAGTAATGGGCTGCTCTATTTCATACATGCACTTTTAGTTCGAAGATAAAGAAAAAAACCTTGGGTGAAAGTAATATTATTTGTAAAATATATTTGTAACATGTTTGTCCCTGTATTAAATAGTCTGACCTACAGAAATAGCTTCATAACCTCCTCTACTGTTACAGCTTATAAAAGTGTTTTCGTGTTTTCTCTCATTATTTATTGTTAATGAGTTTTCTATACTCTTCTGAGAACTTGACTTTTCAACATCATGTCTTTTTTTTAATGCGCTACTGACGCTGCAGTTAAACCCCATTTTCCTGTAAGCTATCTATACTGTGCATGTAGGAATTGTATGATTTTAGGACAACTTCCAGATGCCATAGATTCCAAAATTCCGTAAGAAAAGAAACATATTGTTAAGAAATAATAATTTAACCTCTTCAGTATCCTTTTTAAAAATGCTACATGTAGCAACATGTTCTGCTATCACTAAAGTGTTTCTCTTGAATCTTCAGTGCTTTACAAGAGAAACTTGTAGCTTTCTGCACCTGTTTCCCAATCTAGCCCTGTCTAGACACATGATGATTTCCTGTTTTCAAGAATCCATATTATTATATAAAGAGTAAGAAAAAAGATTGTGTATTAAAGAAAAATTGACCTTGAAAGCTCCCAAAGTATATTAGAACAATTACTTGGGGTCATAATGAATTTTTCAGCTGCATTATATTAGGGTTAATACAATAATCAGGGAAAAAAAATTTCCCTACATCTTTATTTCTAAAGAAATTGACTCAACTAAGACCTCCAGCTGATGATATTTAGGTAGTGACAGTCAGCTGAAATTCAGAAATACTGAGACTTCTTTATCTTTGAGGATTTGGGCTGGAGAGTATGTCCAACACTTCAAATTGCTAAGTATTTGCATCTAAAAAGTGATATCTCCTATTTTCCATGTAGCATCATGTGGTGGGTTAACCTTGGCAGAGCACCAGGCACCCACCAAGCTGCTCTATCACCTCCCCTTTTCCCCCATCCCTCCTCAACAGAGCAAAAAAGGGAAGGAAAATAAGATGGAAAACAAAAGCCGTTTAATAATAACAGAAGCAAAGCCAAGCAAACCTGTACACAACAGCAAAGGTAAACAAAGGTTTATTCTCTACTTCCCATCAGTAGGCGATTTTTAGCCACTCCCTGGGAAGCAGGGCTCCTCCTTTCCCTAGCATTAGAGTTGAGCTGACATCATCTGGTCTGGAATATCCCTTTGGTCAGTTGGGGTCAGCTGTCCTGCTCGTGTCCCCTCCCAAGACCTTGCCCACCCCATCCCACTGAGGCGGAATGTTGGGAAGAGCCCTGGTGCTGTGCAAGCCCTGCTCAGGAGCAGTCACACCACGGGCGTGTTATCAACACCCTTCTAGCTCCTCTCCTCTCCTCTCCTCTCCCTTCTCCCTTCTCCCTTCTCCCTTCTCCCTTCTCCCTTTTCTTTTCTATTTTCTCTTTTCCCTTCCCTTTTCAGTGTGTTTTAAGGGGAACTGTCCTCTGTAGCACTACCAGCACTTATTAACTTCTACTGTAACAGTGGATCACTACTGTAATAATTCTACAAGCACTCCCCTCTCTTTTGTTATTTCTATACACGTAAAAATATACTGCATCTGAAATTTTTATCCCCTATAGACAGAATTTAGTGGAGAACCCAATAGAAGTATGTTTCTTGTCAGCAGTCTGGTTTTGGCTCTGCTACCAAATATGGAGTAATTCATTTCACTTGCTCTAAAAGGTTACCTGGTAGCTTAGTTAGTGAGAACTAACTGTTATATGTTTTAAGCTAACTAAAGTTAATAGACTTGTGAACTCTTACTATTACTTATTTAGTTGCCTCTCTTTAGCATATTTTTTCTTCTAAAAAGATTACATAGCAATATAAATCACGGAAGAGGGATGAGGTATGAATATTGCAGTATATTCAGCTGAACGTTATTGTCAAAGTAACCAATAATTACTTCATGTATCTAACTATTGTTCTTCTTTAATAATGTATCAAACAGGCACACATACCACATTAACTATAAAGTTGCATTTGTTACAAGGTAAAATACTATGTATCACCATATGCTGGAAAATATATGAGAAATTTGGTCCAATTTTTAACTGAACATATGGAAGAAATATTATTTAAAATGAACTAATTCTCTGCAGAAACACAATCTTTTCCCCAGGAAGACTATACTACTAAACTCCCCCAGTTGTTAACTTGGATTCCTCCAGAAATGGGGTGTAAAGTGGGGGATGGATGGACTTTGGAATAATATAAATTCTACTTCAAGAATATCTAATATTTTGTTTTAAACAGCAATTTTACTTTCTTCTAGTCCATCTAATGATTTCTTTTTTGATCCCTCTTCTCAATCGTCTGTTAACTGGTTTCAGGAGACCAAATCCATGGGTAGAAACATGGATGATTTATCTCAGAAAAATGTGAGACAGCTAATTGAAAATGAAATATGTGTGTGCTTTCTGTGTGATCTCAGAACAACCAAATACTAAATCTCTGAGTCCCACAGTAGATAAGTGGAAATCTCAGCTACAGTTTCACCCTGAGGAGCTTCATAACTGAAGGCTAGAGAGCAAGAGACTGTCAAAATGGACATTTAATCCCACCTCTGGATAAATATTTATATAAATTTTCAAAGCTATGTGTATTATAGTCCTTATAAATGGGATTAAAATATTGTACTTATGTGGTCCAAAAGCTTTATTTAATCATAGAATCATAGAATTGTCAGGGTTAGAAGGGACCTCAAAGATCATCTAGTTCCCACCCCCGTGCCATGGGCAGTGACACCTCCCACTAGATCAGGTTGCTCAGAGCCCCATCCAGCCTGGCCTTAAAAACTTCCGGGGATGGGGCTTCCTCCACCTCTCTGGGCAGCCTGTTCCAGTGTGTCTCCATCCTTATGGTGAAGAACTTCTTCCTAACGTCTAATCTGAATCTACCCACCTCTAGTTTTGATCCATTCCCCCTAGACCTACCACTGCCTGGCATCCTAAAAAGTCCCTCACCAGCTTTCTTTTAGGCCCCCTTAAGATACTGGAAGGCCATAATAAGGTCTCAGAGCCTTCTTTTCTCCAGACTGAATAACCCCAACTCTCTCAGTCTGTCTTCATAGGAGAGGTGCTCCAGCCCTCTGATCATCTTTGTGGCCCTTCTTTGGACGTGTTCCAGCATGTCCATATCCTTCCTGTAACAGGGGCTCCAGAACTGGACGCAGTACTCCAGTTGGTGTCTCACAAGAGTGGAGTAGAAGGGGAGAGTCACCTCCTTTGACCTGCTGGCCACCTTCTCTTGATGCAGCCCAGGACACGATTGGCTTTCTGGGCTGCAAGTGTACACTGACAGCTTATGTTGAGCTTCTCATCCACCAGTACCCCCAAGTCCTTTTGTTCAGGGCTGCTCTCAAACCAGTCACTGCCCAGCCTATATCGGTGCTTGGGATTTCCCCAACCCAGATGCAGTCTTGTTGAACTTCATGAGGTTGGCATGGGCCCACCCCTCCAGCCTGTCACAGTCCCTCTGGATGGCATCCCTTCCCTCCAGCGTGTCAGCCACACCACACAGTGTGCTTCATGGTCACTGCAGCCAAGGTTATCCCTGAACCTCATATTTGTCACCACCCCTTCCCTGTTGGTGAGAATAAGGTCCAGCATAGCACCTTTTCTTGTTGGTTCCTCTACCATTTGGAGGAGGATGTTGTCATCTATGCATTCCAGGAACATCCTGGATTGCTGGTGTCTTGCTGTGTTGTCCCTTCAGCAAATGCCAGGGTGGTTGAAATCCCCCACAAGGACCAGGGCCTGTGAACATGAAGCCACTTCTATCTGCCTATGGAGGCCCTCATCTGCTTAGTTCTGCTGGTCAGCTGGCCTGTAGCAGACCCCTACTGTAACATCACCTTCCCCTGTCTTCCCTTTAATCTCAACCCATACGCTCTCAATGAGCTCATCATCCTTCCCCAGATGGAGCTCCATCATTTCCAGCTGGTCTCTGACATAAAGGGCAATACCTCCTCCCCTCCTACCCTGCCTGTCCTTCCTAAAGAGCTTGTATCCATCTATCCTTACATTCCAGTCATGGGAATCATCCCACCAAGTTTCAGTAATAGCCACTCTGTCATGGCTTTCCAGCAGCATAGTGGCCCTTAATTCATCCTGTTTATTGCCCAAGCCTCATGTATTTGCATAAAGGCACTTCAGCTGGGATGGCTGTGTCAACCTCTTGTGCAAATCCCCCTTGATTCCCTTGGGGTGTCCTGGTGCATTGTCCCTGTCTTGCCTCAGGGCAGCAAATTGAGAGCCCTAATCCTCCCTAATCCTTCTGTTAGGTAAATTTCATTAAAAAAAAACCAAACCACCAAAATCCCAACCAAATAACAAATACTGTGTATTAGGAAAAAAAGGGCTATTCAGTCACTTACATAGTTCTTTTTAACTTTTACTGAAAATGTTTACATCACAGATTCAGTAGTAGCTGGACTCTTCCAGCTCTAAAGGGCTTTAATTTTAGCAAATCAGTTTTCCAAGCATTTCCATTAATATCACTTTTATGCAACCAATTGGACAGGTCTTGACATATAAATCTAACTTCTGAATAAGAAAAAGTTAGTTTCAGATAATGGAGCAATTTTTTAATAGACAAGATTCAGAGAACTTTTCCCCAATTTTTTTTCTAAATTAACCACCTATAAATAATTACAAACAAGCTACTTCATGAGATCAGCTCACAGCCTTATTTTGAAAGCTCAGGTGGTACCTCGGTGGTACCTCAGTGGTACACAGGTCTTAAAAAAAAGTTTTGAAATGGGATGAATTTCAACCTAGTAGTAGTAAGTGACATTGAAAAATTAGGCAATTGTACAAATAATTGCAAATATTTTGTACAGATAAATAAGACCTTGATAGCAGGTTCAGTAGACAAATTCAACAAATACTGTGAGGAAGCTAAAAGGAGATTGCATCAATAGACATGAGTATAAATCATTTAAATAGCTGTACCAAGTAACGTAGCAGTATTATTTATCCTCTGAAGTTACAAATATGTAATAAGGACAAGGAGCAAAGCTGAAAAAAACCTGCTGGGTTGAATAGCTTCATCTTCAAAGACAGGAACAAAATTTGTATCTATTTTAGAGATTTATTCTAGAAGATATTGGTTTATTCTAGAAGTCATGGGATATAGCTCTAATAGAGAAAAACACAAGCTTGAAGAGAATTTTGAGAAAAAGTTTAAAGGGTATATGAATTTCTTCAGTTCATGAAGTTTGTATTTGGAAATATGTCATCTAATAAGAGCCTTTCTCTTTCAGCAGTCCTCAAATTTGAACCATGTACTCTTCTATTCAACTCAATACGTTGGTTTTGGCTAAGATGTGACTCTCATCTGGCTGAAGATTATCTTTCAGAAAAAGATCCTGCCTTTATATACAGACAGTTACAGAATCCATGTTTCCTTTGGCTCTGTGATTGATTATTTGAACCATCATTTTTAATACAGTTTAGTTTTATTTTTAATTTGGCATTCAAAAAGGGCTGCAGCCCTTAATAAAACTGACTTTGTAATGCTTCCTCCTTTTATTTGCATGCTTCATTCGGTACGTCTTTGTTGAAAAGGTAATTAAATCACACTGTTTACTTTAGAATACTTTTGCCAGTTACCCATAGAGTTTTTAGAAATATTGGGCAGCAAGCTGAAGGAGATATTCAGATATTAATAAATATGAAAAATGAACATGAACATCTTCAATACTAAATAGAGGTGAGGCTGAATATTATAAAGCTCACTCCAGGTTTTAGTTGACAATTTGTTTCTGTTTGAACTCTGCTAAACATTCAGGGCTATTCTGCTGAACCAAAGATGCTGAAAATCAGATATGTGCTCTTCTAGAGTAACTTCAGAAAATTTTGTAATGTTTTCTATCTAATTTAATTCTTCTATCCTTCCTTAAAACATTTTTTTCTAAAATATCTGCATTTTAAATTGCATGATGTGCAGCCTAATGACATATATATCGATGTATACTTTTAAATAATTGAAAAAGATTGTGCAATGACAGGCTAGCTTTTCATTCCCCTCCTTTTTAACTGTTGAGTAATGTCCCTTTGCCACACTTCAATAAAACCAGCAACTGGCATGAACACATTGTATATCATGAACACAAAGCTTTGGCTTAAAACAGGAGATTCAGTACATGCCAGATCCTTCCAGTATCTGAAGAGGGCCTACAAGAAGGCTGGGGAGGGACTTTTCACAAAGGCCTGGAGTGATAGGAGAAGGGGTAGGGGGTTCAAACTGGAAGAGGGTAGATTTAGCTTGGAAATTAGAAGGAATTTCTTCACTGTGAGGGTGGTGAGACCCTGGCACAGGTTGCCCAGGGAAACTGTGGATGCTCCATCCCTGGAGGTGTTCAAGGCCAGGCTGGATGGGGCCTTGAGCAACCTGGTCTAGTGGGAGGTGTCCCTGCCACGGCAGGGGGGTTGGAAATAGATGGTCTTTGAGGTCCCTTCCAACCCAAACCATTCTATGATTCGATGAGGTGCTCTTTCTGAAACAAAAATAAATAATAATAATTAAAAACTGATCCTTCATGATTATGCTCAGACAGAAAGCTCTGTGCCCTAGATCTTGAACCTTCTTTCCCTTGACCTTCTTTCCAGCATAAATTATAGTATCAAAGAACAGAAGGGCAGCATTTTGCAGATATGTTTCCTGGGAGTCACCTCTTCTTGCTCGGTCTGCAGGAGTCCTAAGAACCAGCACACCAACTTGCAAGCTGCCTCCAAGTTACATAGAAGTGAGCACATTGATTGGAAACAGTGGCAAACACTAAAATATTTGGTCACTAATCATAGAGTGCATTTGGGATTGGGAGGAAAACATGTTTTATCTGTACGTTTCTTATATTCTGTGTAAATTTGCAGTACTATGGAAATGTTTTAAAATAAAATAAACAAGAAAAATGCCATGAAAACCGTTATCTATATATTTTGCTGAAAGTTCCTCTAAATGTTACCAAGAACTAGTTTGTGGAATATGAGACATTTTTTGATATCACCTGAGTTACAGTGACTCTTTTGGATGAAGTGGGAACATACTATATGCATTTTCTTTTTTTACTTGCAGTTTTTCACAAGGAATTTTGATCTTTATGATTTGTAGTTATCTTAAAATATTTTACACAGCTCAATTTTTAAAGGCTTCCAGCAAAGCTGTATTTCATCAGATAATGGCAAACAGATCATAGACCATTTGTATCATGCAAACACCTCTATTGCAAATGTACTGTCACGATGGTGCACATTAAATTATTCTACAAGTTGATTAGGGATCATGGAAAGTTTTTGTAGACAATGAGAAGCCAACCTAATTACTCATCGGTCATTTTAAAAGGTGATCTTATGTAGCCAGTAGTTTTTAAATGCATCCCAATTTTCAAATATCCTGGGTATTTACTAGATATCTGGAATGTGAAATTAGTGATTATGATTTTTTTTAATCTTGTACTGTAATAATATCTTAAACTACACTCAAATATGTGCATACTTTGAAGCTACCAATAATAAAAACTCATATGAGTAAAATCTAATAAATTAATTAGAAGGAGGCAGACCATAATCTTAAAGTCCTTGAAATGCTGACAAATTTTCTTTAACAACTTTTTTTTTGAGTAAAGGATTTCCTCCAAATTTACCAGAAATACTGAAATAATCTTAAACTCTTTTTACCTCCTCTGCCAATTACAAACAGAAATATAAATTTTTTAAAGCGTATTTTTTCCAGCTAAAAAATTCTTCCAATAATTATTGTCCAAAACATAAAAACCTCAAGAAAAAAAGTTTTAGGCTCGAAAACTATTTTTAAGACCTTAGATATTTTAGTAGAAAATATGTATTTTCTCACAGACCTGATTTTTTAATTAAAAACCAGGCTTTTCGTATGTATGATAGACTAGAAATTAATGCAAAATGTTTATAACTGTGATAACTATTTAAGATTGCTTTTATCCTTTGCTTTATGATCCAGGGAAATTTAATCAGATGTCTTAAAATGAATATGCGTCTCATAGATATTACTTGTTTCACACCACTGGTTACCTGTGTTCTCATTTCAGAAAGTCATTAAGAGCAATAGCCTCCTCAATCTCTTAACATGGAAGTAATGAGGATTACCAGTACAGCAATTACACTTTCAAAAGAAAGGAATCATCTTTTTTACCTTTATGTGCTGAACTTGTCAAGTTCATGTTTTCATGCAATCAGTAGGAAACCCTGGCTATCACCACACAAGGGCGTAAATCTTGGCCTGCTGCTACTGGCATGTTTACTCTGTTGTGTGGCCCAGATGCGAGCACACTGCCTTGTAGTAGCTTAAAAGCCTTCTTCCAAGGTGTTTCCCAAAGCGTTGAGGTTAAGGAGGACCAAAAATGAAATTTTGTCCAATCAGAGCAGGAATCAGACATTAGGTCCTGCCATACTTGGCTGTTGGAAGGGAGCTCCTGCCAGAAACATGCCTCTCTGTGGCCCCAAAAGAATCAAATCTCTTCAGGTCAGTAACAGCCTGCAACAGGCTTGTCCTTACACACAGTTTCTGCAGTGACGGTTTTAAGTGCCTGTTCTTCCCTTTGTTTGAAAGTGGTGGTTAAAAAGCAGACAATAGAAAGATCATAGTTTTTAATTCTTCTCAGATAAAAGGTATAAAAAGCTTCAAAAATAATCAAGAACTATGTCTCTGTAGCTGTTAGGAGACATATATGTAATGTGATAGTAAAAAAGTTAGAACAGATTCCAACTATTATTTACCTTAATTCTAAAATTTAATCATATCATCTTTCTATCATGTCTCTCAGTTCACTGTGCTGCTAGCTCTCTTCTTCCTCTTTCTTCAAACAATCCAGCTCACAGCTAATTCTTCAATTTCACTGGCCAATGCTGAACTTATCAACACCCCCTTAGAAGCAGCACATCCCTTTGCTCTTCTCTCTTTCTCAAATCCTCTATGTTTCTTCAGTGAACCAGCACAGCAGCAACCAGCACAAGAGCCAACAGCCCCAACAAGAAGCTCCTCTGACTCATCTGTTCCTGGTTAAAATAGCCCTGGCCTTGCCCACCACCCCAACCACAACCACCTGGGTGAGGGCAGAGCCACAGAGCCACAGGTGGGCCAGGTTCTGCCTCTGGAACGTGAAGACAATAAGAAAACCAAAACATTCTGCTAGGCTGTGCTTCATTCACAGGTCAACTCTAACTCAGGACCCACAACTCAGGTCCCAGCACTTCACAGTTCAGATGTTTCATTTTTTATGTTAGTGTTTAACTAAGCATAATCCAAAGGTCTCTTCAGCTGTGTTATAGATGTGTTCATGAAAATATACTGGTGGGCTCAAATGAGGGTTTTGGGATTTGCACAGTTAGTGCATTTGCAACAGGAGGAAACTGGGATTAGTGGGTGAATCCCTAAAATTGCCTTCACTGTACATGGTATTCACAGGGAAGCTGAGGGAAGCAAAGCTAAGACAACATGAGCCAACACAAAAAGAAGGTTGGATGATAGTGTGAAAACAGTTAACAAAGCTGTCAAGTGAAATCACATATTTTCAGCAATATGGGATAAAATGGGCAGCAAATGTCTGGGTTTATTTCTTCATACTGAAACATGGTGTCTGTCAAAATATAGCATACCTTTGGGAGAGTGGATTTTATTTCTATGTATATAAGTATGTACATGTAAAACTAACTATATATACATGTATAGTTATACACATAACAGAAGTTTTCTTAGCCCTCTGTCTGCATTATGTCATCTAGGAAATAAAATATGTATTTGTTTCGATTTTATAGATTCCATACACGTTTTTTTAACAATTTAACAATTAGGCTTAGCACTGTGAGCAAGACACATAATCTCTCCTAATGTGTGTGATAGACTTGCCAGATAATCTTGAGTCTGGTTTATTGTGATAGAAAAATAATATTGGTACATTTGAAAACCTCACGTGACTGGCTGAATACAAGTTGACAACTCATGATGGTCTGAAAACAGCATTGCTTCTTAATACTAATATTGTCAAGAGTTCACTGCAATGAGTGAGAAGACTGGCGGAGTAGGAAACCTGTTTGGAAAGGATAATAAATGAATAATGGCTAGAATTATGCAGTGATGGTAAAGTGCTTCTTAAATTCAAGCAGAAGATCTTTAACCTGGTTGTGATTAAAAGGATTATTGTGGCAGATATTGTCATAGTAGTTTGGATGATTATTCAGACTACATGTTTACCATGAGCATCTGTTTTCAGCTTTAGGATCCAGGAGAACAAAATAATGATCTTAGCTAGATGGGAAAGAGCTTTCTTCTAACATGGCAGCTGGCAGTAGTCTAAGCAAGGCTGCTCTTGCTTTGTTCCAGAAGTTTATTTAACCAACTCATTAGGGCTGGCAGACAGAATTTCAAGTATATAAAATTGTAATAATTTTTCAATATAAATTTTAACCATTTTTTTTCTGCCCAGCAAGTTTATTGTGTTTGCATGATGCAGAGTTTCTTCAGGAGTCCACAAAATTAGTCTTTTGGATGCTGATTAAGTCTTCATTTTGATGTTCTAATGTCTTCTGAATATGACAGATAACACATAGGAAGTATACAATAAAAATGCCAAACATTTAAAAACTTTAGGACTCTCCAGAGTCAGGGTAGATTATCTGTTTTACCCAGTGTTTATACTAGGTTGCTGAGATGCTTCACTTTCCAGGCAAGAGATTTGAGTGTTGGTTTTTCTGGGGCTTGTGCTACTACTTTAAATTAGGCACCCACTTAATCACTTTGTGGAATGAACACTATAAAAAGCATTAGTGCCAAGTAGCCCATCCACTCTACCTAGTGTAATCAGACAACATGTGTAACTAAAAAGGAGGAGAAACATGGTAGTACCGGTTTGTTCTCCCCACATAAAAGAATTCGCAACAACAAATGGAAATGCTGCCTAGCTAGGAAACAAGAAACTGTTCTTGAACACACTTGTACTTTTCCATAGCTGAACCTTTGTTGCAATGTTTTATCTTTCCTTTCTCTAGGCAGTGCAACTCAAGTTCTTAAAGAATGGAATATGACAGGGAAAAAGAAGGTAAGAACTTGGTTTTGAGAATCAAAGCATTCAGACCATCAGCTGTGTGTAGTTGAAAGTAGTACTTTCATTTTGGCCAGTACTTTGCCCATACTACCATAGGTGATTTCATTCACACCTGTAGTCAGAATACTTGAAAGCAAATGCGTGTATTATTTTTAATCGTGTTCATCTGTTGCTGTCTCTCTAGCCCAGTGTTCAGAGAGAAATTTTTGGACAGCACATGTATGTACATGTATGTGGGAGCCAGACCTTGGACAAGTACAGGACGAATCCCAAAAGAGCCCATGTGCAGAAACACTTTTAATAAGCTTTTAACTCTTTTAATACTGGATAGTCACAGCCACTTACAGTGCTAGAGTTTTTGCTGACAGGCGTAAACTACCTTATGCATCCATTAGGAGTCATGCATTAGTGACACTATCAAGTCAGATACTTCAAGTATGTATTTGGGATATGATCTTCATGCTTATGTATCTCCAAATCTGGAGCTGTACCAGGAGACTGCCCTGTGAGTCAGTGTCATGGAGGCTCCTCTTTGTGGTTCTGAGAGCTACATCAGCAGTGGCCAGCTTATGTTCTCTGTGATCACTTCCTACCTGATCAGAGTGATGCCTTGAGGGTTTGTTTGTGTTTACTGGATGAGTGTCTCCTGAACGGTTAGCAATTTCTCATCTCAAGTGACAGCAAATATTTTGAGCAGCATCTTAGCAGAGGCTCTGTTACCATTTTGCAATGCAAGTCTTTTGCGTGGAAGGAAGGGGAGAAACAGTTTGGGGCTTCAGGTTTCATTTGAAATTGTTTATACATTCAGCTAAGCAGAAGCAATGTGTTTGTTGTGTAGCACAGCATGGCCTGTAAATTGCATTACACTGATGTCACTTTTATGGCATTTTAAGAGCATAGACAATTTCCTGATTATTATTTACTGATTTTGAGTTTATATGAGATGCAATGAGTGACGTTTCTGTTCTTGCAATATTTTTTCATTTAGAACAATAGAAAAAAAAGAAGCAAATCTAAACAGCACCAAGGCAGCAAAGATGCTAGAAACAAGAATGGTGGCCCTAAAAAGGCATCTCAAGAGCCACAGGAAATATATGACTGCCATCTTAATGGATGCTCTAAGGACAACTCTTGCAGTGGTTCTGCCAATCAGAAACTGGAAGCTGCATCTCCTAAAAACAAGGGCTCAGGATTTATAGAGTCAGCACTGGTCTGTCCAGAAATCACAGGTCAGTTCATCTGGCACAAGACACCTTTTTAACTGGCAGTAGCCAACCCCTGTGTAAATAAAGATCATAGTATTTTCAAGTAGAATATAATAAAAAGGAATGGAGAGGTGTTTGTGCAAAATAGTGCATATAGCTGTTAAAGTCATGCAAGTAGATCTGTTTCTGAGCATGATTTGCCTTGCAATATGTTTGCTTGCAAAATGCCTTTTTTCTACTGACAGAGATCAAACTATAGTTATAGAATCAGCTCATACAGAATATTACACATATAAATACAGAATATTGGCGAAGTTAGAAAATGGCTTGAGTATAAAATGTTGACAGAAGCAATAAAGTCCCATATGTGGAGCAAAGTCATCTGAGCAGGATGAGCTTGTGGCATATTACAGGATTTCTTTATTGCTTAGTCCAGACTAGTCAATTTTTTCTTTTTCTCATGTTCCCTGAATAGTCTAGTTGCAGTAGATTTCCACTGCCCTTCCCTAACAGAGAAGGGGGGGCCTTTGTGTTGGGGGAAGAGGCAGTCTGATAGCCTCTTCGTACACACACATTTCTGCTAGGCTCTCGATACTGATTCTGAAACCCTAGGGGACTGTAACACAGAAACCTCTTCCCCACTGGGTTGTAATAGATACAGAGTTAGGATTATAGCAGCATCAATGAAAGTAAACTTTCCTCTCTGGGAGACCACCTTTGTGAAAGCTGTTGCCTTCAAGTATCCTTTCATAAAGTTCATATTTAATTAATGTCAGTACTGGTAGTGGGTTTTCAGCTCTTTGCATTTCAAACTTCTGATAGCCCTAGATTATTGCTGCTGTTAGTATTTTCTTCCTGTGTCTTAAGCAGTATGTAAGACTGCATTAAAAGACCTTTCCTTGAAATTCCTTTTTCCATGGTTGCAAATACAGCTTTCAAACATAATATTAAAGGAATGTGCCAAATAGATAATTATCCTGAAATTAATTCTCTGCTGCTTCCAGATGGCTTTGGTGGTGTCAACCTTTGGTCAATTAAATGAAAACTCTGCACCTTATGGCATCAAATAGATCAACTACTTATCAATAAATGTTGTCCAAATAATTTGGTTCCTCACAAAACAGAAGGGATACTCTTCCCACCCTCACTAAAGACTCCCACTTACTTGGGATAGAATACACCATAAGCCAGAAAATTCTGCATTTCCATAATACTGAAAGCATTCTTACCACTTATTCTGCAAGTTTTAGACATTTGTGGTGTAAATATATGTCAAGCTCCCCTTAAGAGTTTGACATCCAGGCATGGATAAAGATACATAGACCAACTTCTCCATTCATGGGAACTGCTTTCTAGGGGATAGTAGACCTGAATGCAAGAAGAGTACCTGTACTTTTAGTGATCTTTTTCTGTGGCATTGGATTGAGTCTTTTTTTCTCTTTGACATGATACAGTGCAGAGTTGTATGTACCAAGAGCAAAAAGTGTCTCAGAATTTTTCTTTGCTTTTACAAGTGACAAATGAGCTTTTCAATTTTCATAAACTTCAACTTTTCAACTTTTACAAACTTTAACACATATCCCCTATTTTAAAACAGGAGGAGAGAGGGATAAAATAAAAGGCAGAAAATAAAGTAAAGGAAATAGAGAAAGGAAAACCTGAAACTTGAATGTTAAAGTTTTCCTTGCATAGTAAAATAAGTCCTGGCAGTTTAATATAGAGAAGGGAAGAGTTTCTTCTTTACTTCCAGTTGCACTATAGTTCTTGGTTTTGCAGCCAGTATAATAGCTACTTTCTTAAGGTTAAAAGCCACCCTATGGTTAAATTGCTGCTTGAGTGCATGGAAGTAGATAGAAGAGCAGGGATCCCTCAGGGGCCAGCAGCTGCACCCTTGTGGCTTCTGAGCAAGTCACACAGACTGCTCTAAAGCAGTTTGAAATGCTGGAGTCCAAAGTGCATCTGTTCCATATTGCTCCCTCTTGTGTTGTAATCTCCTTTTTTTTTGTCCTTGTCTGACTTGTTTGGATTGATTCCTTCCCTGTCAAATTAATGTTACTGTAGTCATTTCACCATCACCTTCAGACAGCTCACACCTTAGAAGGATCATAGTCAGGTGTCTGCTGACAGTCCCTTATGCTTTCCTCCCCACGCGGAACATGAGATCGAAGCTTTGCTTATACCAACTCACAGTCTGTGAGATTAGGTCTTTCAGAGCCATAAAATCCTGGCTGCCTGGAAGGGACTTCAGGGACCAGAAGGGAGTGCAGTGTAGCTGGTGTTTCTCTATAATGTGTCTGATGCTGGAAAATGATAGGGGATAGCATATAGTTATTACCTTTAGTTCAGGTCTGCTTATTTCTTGCCATTATTCCGTCTTTCTTTTTCTGAGAAATGTTAAGTTCATGCTTTTTCATGTGATGGTTTCCCACAGGGAGTCAATACTTTCTAGAGAAAATGAAGCACAGAATTCAAGGCACTTGAAAGCCAAATTGCCTCATCATGGAGGGCCTTAGGGAGTGTTTCAATCAATTAAGAGTTGGTTCAGGGGCTCTTACTCTCAGTATCTTGAAGGGGAAAAGGCCCCAAATAAACCAGATTATTTCAAAATGATGACCAGAACAAACTCCCCAGCTGTACTTAGAGTCCTGGCAAGACAGGATCTGAAGGACTGAGAGCTACCCTTTCTGTGCATGCCCTTGTAAGGAAGGGGCATGAATGCACTGAAAGGATATTTAACGCTGCCTTGCCATGCTACTGCTTTTGCAGGGACTTGGGTAAAACCAGGCACAAATCTGATCTCTTTCCTACTTTTAAAAATTGTTTTTCATGTAGGATGATTTCTAGTGAATTCTTCAAACTTCCTGTTTATATCTCAAGGGAGTTTTTTTATTTCAGCCAAAGAATCCATAGAGGTTCACTTTATTTAAAAGGTTTTGAATGGCAAGCTGTTATAAAAAGATAATCTACTCATTTTGGAGATGGCAGCTCAGCAGATTTCAAAGGAAGTTTATTTGGGCTGCTGCCATTACTGGTGGGTCTGGTAATAGTTGATGGTTACTACTGCAGAGGTCACACTTTAGACTAATGCTGAAGTTCCAAGCTACCACATACCAAACCCTACAACAGTTTACTTGTAGCTACTATTACCCAAACCTTTGAGTCTCTGTCAGGAATTTGAGAGAGACTTTGTTATACAAGTTTCTTAGCTGGCCCAAGTCTTCAGAGATTTGATGCAGACTTTCTCTGTTTTTACTTGTGTTGATTGTCCTCAGTCAGATTTGAAAGTTCAGTTCTAGCATACTAAGGTATTGTTTGCTAGGCTATGTTGGTCATTGTGCTGCTGGGTTTCAAACTAGCTGCTTGTGTGTCATTTTGGAAGAAATAGTGTCAAAATATATTGCAGACAAAAGATTATTTAAAAGTTTTTAGAACCATTGTTCTAGATTGACAGCTTTTTGCCTAAAGAAAGTAGTTTGTCATTTGTCTTGACAAGTATACCAAAACTGCTAATTAAATGCAGTAATTAACAAATTTGCACTTTAACAACAAATTTCAAAAGATCTAATCTTGGGGCCAGAACCAAATAGCCCAATAGTCTATGTGTGAGACTGGTATCTGTATTGAACCTTTAATACATTCAGAGTGCTGCATATCTGGTGTTTCTTGCTTTCACATTTAAATTTAACTTCTTTAGCTATTTTCTTACATACTATTTTATGTAAAAAACTTGCATTTTAAAGCCCATAAGTAAGAGCTCTTTTAGAAATGTGGGTGCTAATGTTCCTCCTTTTTCCTCTGGTGTTATGTGATTGCCATGGAAACATACCAAGATGAACTTTACACTCATCCTAGTGTCCAGCCAGGACACCAAGAAGTCACTAGTTGGTATCCTGGAGCTGTCCAGGTGGTATCCCTCAGTCCCAGCAGTGATAATGCCACTCCGTGGGCTATGATCCAGTTGTTAATCTGACAAATCCCTTTTCTCCAGACACTGCACGACATCAGCTGAATAAAGTGATGCATAAAGAGCATCTTTAGAAAAAGCTATCTTTCATTCATCAAAGTGAGTACAAAGATTGGAAAAAATGAGTTAACACAATAAATCTTTTTCTTTGCATATTTCCTTAACTAAAATTCACAGTGGCAGTATGTCCTGGTTCGGACAGGGCAGGGTTAAAGTAGTGTGGCTATTCTATACCATGCTGACATCCTGCCCTGGGGCCAGT
>JAVSBS010022922.1:25428-40307 GCA_033124195.1 Coracias cyanogaster | reverse complement strand
TGTTTTCTTACGTGTCACTGTACTAAATCCTCCTTATCTCAACTCAAAAAGGCATTTTGAAACTCTTTTCTGTCCGCGGTGGGGGAGGGTAGTAGCAACCTAGTGGTAGCCAAGCAGTCCAGGGCGCTTGCGAACGCCGAGGCGCTAAACCACCACACAGTAATAGCTGACCTTACCTGTCAGTTTTCATAGCCATTCTTTGGCTGCTTGTCCCTCTGTCATGATGCTGATATCCTGAATTCCTTTGGAGTCTTGGAAATAGCAAACCAGATCCTCGTATGACAGCCAGACAGGCTCAGGCATTGTTATCTTGCCCTTTGAAGCTGTTGAACGCAGAGCCTAATCTTTGATGTTGTTTCATTTCCTGGTTGGTCCCTCATAGCAGCTGCTATTTCTATGCTAGAAATCTGTAGTCAGGCAAGGTAAGTATTTCAGTGCTTTTAAAATGCTGATTAAATGATGAACATGTTTTATGTGTGAGATAGATACACATTTATAAGCATATACATATATGTATATCGACATTGAAGTCTTGCTTTCCATAGCAGACTTCCTCTCCAGTTCTGTTCTTTAATATTTTGGCAAAGTCTACAATTGGTAGTATACTTACTATATTGTGAGGTACATTGTCATATCAGCATGGAAGAGTTGGGTTTTTTTAATGGGTTTTTCTTTTTACACTGTTGAAACACAGATGTGTTCAGATTAGTGTTTAATAACCAAAACTATTTCGTTTCTGTTCTGTCATTGCTTTCTGAGGTTCTGTAGAATGTGTGCCAGTGGAAAAAAAAAAAAACCACCTTGATTTTTCAGCTGTATAAACAAAGACTTAACAATAAGGCTTCATATCTTTCTTAATCTTATAATTCTGTTTTCTGCCTTAATGTTTTATTGCAGAGAAAGAACAAGAACACCAGAAAGTATCTGTGGAATTAAGCTCAAAGACTATGAATGGAGTAGGACAGCATGAGTCTCTTCAGTCATTAGTTCAACTCCAGCGTAACCTAGGCAGG
Source organism: Coracias cyanogaster (assembly GCA_033124195.1). Lineage (NCBI taxonomy): Eukaryota > Metazoa > Chordata > Aves > Coraciiformes > Coraciidae > Coracias > Coracias cyanogaster. The sequence goes on along the minus strand of JAVSBS010022922.1, from coordinate 39,294 downwards.
CCAAAGTCAAAATCTTCCTCGGTTAAATCATCCAGTGCTACAACTCAGGTTGAAACAAAGACAAATGATTCAATCAAAAAAAGAGGTAATAGCTTGGATTAGCAGTGCTGTTTTAACACGTATTTGATTTGGGGAATGAATTTGAGCAAACATGTTTAGAAACTGAATGACATCACAGGAGTATGGAAAAGTTGGATTTATGGAATTCAGTAGAATAACCACTTCATCCTAATCTGAGCAAATAACATGTTGAACTATTCTTGCTTCCTCATTCAGAAAAAGCCAAAACCAGCTTTCTGACTTCTGTGCAATTTTTGTTTTCTATTTTAGGGCTGAACATTGAAAAGTCAGTAAAAGACTTGCAGCGTTGCACTGTTTCTCTAACCAGATATCGTATGATGATTAAAGAGGAAGTGGATAATTCAGTGAAGAAGATCAAAGCTGCTTGTGCAGAATTACATAGCTGGTAGGTAAATCAGCTTGAGAGATCCATCCGTACCCCCTGAGAAAATGGGGTATTAGACCACTGGCATTGGTGGGGAGGTGTCACTTGCATCCTGTTTGTTTGCAGCAATTGGTTTCATAAAAAAAAGACATGTGGTGCCATTAAGTAACTAACTCCTCACCAAGAGGTAATATATGCATAAGAGTATATTTACATAAATACATAAAGGGAGACAAAACTACAGTTCTTTGAAAAAAAAAATCTCACTGTGTTTTTTTTTTTTTTTTTCTTAAGTGATCCATCTTGACCCAATTCTTTTGTATCAAGTTCAGTGGCAGTATATCTGAGGAAATGAAAGCTTTTCCAAAAATCCTGTCTATGGGGTTTTCTGAAGTCTCTGTTACCTTCTTTAAATTTCTTTTTTCTATACTTCCTCTTTGATCTTATCCTCTTTGGCAACCAGTCCTTTACTATCTCTTCATTTCCTATAATCTTTGCATTTTCTCCCATTATTCCTTTTTTTTTTCTTTCCCTCATAATTTCTTCTAACTTTCCCATCTATCACCTCATTTCCAGTTCTCCTCACTAGTTCATTCTTTTTCCTCACTGTTTTATGTCTTCCTTTTTTCTGAATTTTTTCCATTATAATTTTGGTTATTTCTCATCTTCAGCATATATGTCTATGCCCTTTGAAAATATGTAGTAGAAATAATTGCTGTCATAGCAAGTTGCATATTTTATGTATACTCATCACAGAAAAATATTTTTTGATTTGAGTTTTACTTGGCCTCCTGTTAAGCATGGATGCCATATAAAACCTGTGTGTTATACAGCGTTGCAGTAAACAAAAACTCCTATTAAAATGTGTAAGATTTCGTTACAAATCACAGAAGAGGACAAAAACCTTTCACCCTTAATCTGTCCACAGTATTTGTTGATATTTTAATGAACATATCTTACAAAAATGCTGTAGTATTGGCATAAGTTTGTTAACTCTGGACTTCAGTGGTGTATTCATTGTCTTCAATGATGCATCTAAAGTGACTTCAGTGCCATTGTGGCTCCGTTTCTGGATAGGCAGGGAGTCAAAGAGATACTGAGATGATTTTTGTGAAACATTTTCTTGCACTGAGCCACCAGTGTACCTTACTGTCTAGCAGGGAGAACTTTGTTTCTATCTCTGTACTCCAATGAATGTGGGCTGTGATCACCAGTTGTACTAAATGCCATATTGCTATCAGGAGTGCTCTGGAGACAGTATAGTGATGTCTGCTTACAAGCTAAGATGCAGTACTCAAGGAGTTCACTGCCTCAGTGAGACATAAATCTCCATTCACCACATGTTGGTATAGAAAAATTAAGTAAAGTTCATCACCTTGTGTCTGTTTTTGGTATTTCCCAGAGGTGGTTTTGTATAGAATCATAGAATGGTTTGGGTTGGAAGGGACCTCAAAGATCATCTAGTTCCAACCCTCTGCCGTGGCAGGGACACCTCCCGCTAGACCAGGTTGTCCAAGGCCCATCCAACCTGGCCTTGAACACCTCCAGAGATGGAGCATCCACAACCCTCCTGGGCAACCTGTTCCAGAGTCTCACCACCCTCAGGGTAAGGAATTTCCTTGTAATTTACAATCTAAATCTACCCTCTTCCAGTCTGAAACTATTACCCCTTGTCCTGTCACTACAGGCCTTTGTGAAAAGGCCCTCCCCAGCCTTCTTGTAGGCCCTCTTCAAATACTGGAAGAGACCACAATAAGATCTCCCCGAAGCCTTCTCTTCTCCAGGCTGAACAAGCCCAATTCTCTCAGCCTGTCGTCATAGGAGAGGTGTTCTAGCCCACTGATGGTCTTTGTAGCCCTCCTCTGGACCCTCTCCTACAGGTCCATGTCCTTCTTGTGCTGGGGGCTCCAGAGCTGGATGCAGTACTCCAGGTGGGGTCTCACAAGAACAGAGCAGAGGGGCAGAATTACCTCCCTCAACCTGCTGGCCACACTTCTTTTGATGCAGCCCAGGATACGGTTGGCTTACTGGGCTGCACTTGCACATTGCTGGCTCATGTTGAGCTTATCATCAGCCAGCACCCCTAAGTCTTTCTCCCCAGCACTGCTCTCAATCAATTCCTTGTATGATTTTAGAAAACTTATAAAATATTTATGGTTTCTGCTAAGAAGGCTCTGACCTTTTCTCTGAGTAGACTCTTAGTTGGGTCTCATCTGCTGTTCAGTTCTCACTCAATTTTTTTTTGTGTTAAAAATAATGTGACATGTCTAATGCTCTTTGCAGGCAGTCACATTCAATTCAGTCTTTAAATGACAGTAACTCTGGTCATGGAACAGGCTTAGAACTCTATCATGATCTAAGAATGCAGGGGAAAGTGCTATATTAATAAATTTAGATCTGAAATCCTTCATTTTTCATGTATTCATGTTTTAGCTTGGAAAGCACTGAAGTCTATTGCCTAATGCTAAAATGTGTTACTTAATAGAGGAAAATACAAATTGAACCCAAAAGAATAAGTAAATCGAAGTAGACTTAAAATGGTGAAAAATAGCCTGGAAAACTTCTGAATAGGCTTAATTTAAGGTTACCTCCTACCAGCTTCAGAACCTAAATTATTGGAGAGGAGTCTGCCAGAATCTCTAGGTTGTAAGAGATCTGTGCTTTGAATATTCAGGCCTCACAAAGCAATTTCATGCATGTAGCATAACACTGCAACAAGGACAGTATAATGTCAAGGACATGTTTATGGAAATCTCAGTGCAGGCTACATTACTTTTGGCAGCTCATAAGCTTAATATTTAAGTTTTTTCTTCAAATGAAGGGAAAATTTGGTTTAAGCAGTAAAATGCATGACTTAACACCTTCATAGCTAAAATTAAAAACCATTTTGGAATATTTCATATAACCTTGCAGCTTAAACTCTGAAAAAGATGGGAATAGCTGTCTTTAGTGCCTCATTTACAACAACTTCCTGCCAACTGCTGTAGATTCACTGAATTTGAGTAGGAATCACCAGAGCCAGCTTCAGACCACCTCATACAGTCAACACATCAGATTCCTGGGCTGAACAGTTTAGTTTGTGTTATTTATGTGGCAGTTTCCTTGGTTCAGAGTTGAACAAAGCATCACTAGTGGTAGCGGGCGGATAAGGTAATTAAGGGAGCATTCAGCCTCTTGCGTGTTTGTCACCCTCCTTGAGCATGGGAATTTTGCTGTGGCACAGTCAACTTATCTACTAAAGGAAAATGAAGCAATTCAGCTAAATTGTTTCTCCCAAAATGCTACAGAATAACCAAAATCAAGAGCACAACAATATCAGACCTCCTTTGTGATAGTGATTCAACGCTTTTTTTAAGCTGTTCTCCCAGCTGCTGCTGGAATGTGGACTGGTTGAGATGTACAACAGATAAACATAAAACAGCAGCTAAGTGCAGTCTGGAGTCAGAACTGCAGGGAATACTTGAATGGGCTTAATACTGCAACCTAAATGGGAGCTTAACTGGTTCCTGTTACAGCTGTCACCACCTAAGGGTTTTTAGTGAAGGTAAATGAAGTCAGAAGCTTTAATCTTGTGTTGCAGCTGCATGCTGAAACACGTACTAATTTCTGTTGTCTCTCTTGTGTTTGTTTTTCTTCCTTTAGAAACAGGATAAAAGACACTTTCTCTGTCTTTCACTTAATATCAAGGTCTGAATCAAAATTGCATTTCAAAACCAGTCATCTTTTGGACTTTCTAATAGTAGGTTGGGTTTTTTTATGTTTTCATGATGTTACTAATCACAGAAAGGACGAAGTGCAAAGTTAACATCATATATATTCCTCATACCTCCAGATAGCTTATGAAACCATTATCATGGAGATAAATGAATAGCACATGTGGCATAAGATGTCCTGAAAGCTTCAGCAGAAAGACTCACAAGAACTTTTCCTTTTAGCGCAGAAACTGTTGATTGATAGTTGCCAGTGGAAGTCTATGTCTCTGTCTGGCTCAGTACCTCACAGCTTCAACTAACCAACTCACTCACCAATGAAGGGAAGTTACTCTTGAACACGCTCCATCAGTACTATACTGCTATTTTAAAAGTCACCTATTTGGCAAAACAGGGCATAACACCCTCCCACAATCTAAAAAAGGAATGGTATGGAGCAGGTGTTCTGTGAACATCTGTAAATGCTTGGAAAAGAAAATCATTTTTAATGAAAAGGGGACAAAAACCAATCCCAGTTTTTAAATAAGCATAATTTAAGAACACTTTATTGTGGTCACTTTCTTATTCTTAAAAAGCCTCCCATGAGTTCCTGCCAACTGAAATGATTGTCTACATGCTCAGAACAAGTGATAATGACTTGCAGTGTTTTCATGCCAGAAGACACCAGAGCATTTTATACACCATGGGCTGGACCAGGCAAGGCACTTTGCGTGACTCTGCAAGAAGTCTTTTGCGGTCTCAGGTGGATTGTGCTGTGATCTAGTACTCTCATCACCTCTGCTCTTGCAGGGCTTTCTATGACATTGCTCTCCCCAAGGCTGTGTGAGCACTGGGCAGAGCAAGCTGAAGGGTACTGTTTCACAGACTCACCTGAAAGTTATAAGGAATCTCAGGTCCTTCTGACAGTACTCCTTGAGCCAGTATTTCTCCTAATTGCATCCAGCATTGGTGTATGGCTTTCAGAAATACCTTTATGTGAGCAAGAGCATAAGCTGCTCTACTTACTGCTTGGATGTAAAACATCTCAGAGCATAACCATGTCACAGTAGTGTAGAGCATAGCAAAGGAATATCAAATACTGCTTAAATAGCAGGGGAAAATCAGGAAAGCTAGGTGAACTCCCCACTCCCTAGAGTGTACTTGCGTCATTTTTTGCCAAGGTTAAAACCTGTATGCTATAATCGTGTTCTTATTTTTCTACCAAGAGACTGAATAATTATCCTGGAGATAAAAAGAGAGCCCCAGGAAATCTGAGTGAAATGTGTAGGGCACAAAAGGAGCCACAGTTGCCCATAGCACCCTTTGCCAGAAAATCATTTTCATGTATTGGGCATCCACACAGTCATATGGAGGACTAAAAGGAAACATCTGCTACTTGCCCATATGGTCTGCTTCCTTACAAAAATGGAATATAGGCCAGGTTTAATTACACTACATGCAGAACTGGACCAAAGAAAGACAAGCTTCTTTTTGCCATCTCAAACACATTGGTATATCAAATGCTTTATAAGGGGCATGAAGACCCACCCAGTTGATGATTTTTTCTTCTTCTTCTTTTTGAGTGAACAAAAAGCACCTGAAAGCTCCACCATGGGCCGGGTAACAAATTTACATAATACTGGAAAAATATAGGGTTTTTAACATTAAAAAAAAAAATGAAAATACATTCAGGGAACAACTAGAAAGCACATACTGTATGTTTGGGTAAGATAAAACAGTTTTTCTATAGCTTTCTAAGTTAAAATAAAAGCAGAGGAGTGGTTGAATGGGAGAAGTAGTCATTTTAAAGATCATAATTGCATCTGTACTAACTCAGTGCTGTGTGATAAGCAATGCTGCCAGTGCTTACAGTAGCAGTGAGTGAATACAGTCATCCCCCTTCTGGGACACCTACTTGGCAAATTGTAAAGATGATGGCTTTCTTTCTGTTGCCTGTTGCCCAGAATCAGTGGCACCAGATGAAAAGCGGTCTGTTTGTGTTAGCAATGTGGTAGTTCAACGTGTGGACAGTTGGCTGGAAAGGCCAGGACTGATACTGCTTTACACTGAACAGAGTTCCAGTGCTGTCTCTCTGTGGTTCCAGGCAGTCCTCGTTAGCTTTCTGTCTGTGTCTGTCTGCTAGCTGACCTTTGGTGGTACTTATGCCTCTAAAGTACCAATTTTTCAAATCCTCTCGCAGCTTGTGCTGATACTTGTTTACCCATCAGTCATATGATTCAATCCCTAACCTTGCCAGTGCAGAGAAGGAAGAAGTGGTCTAACAAAGATTTAAGTTTCCTCAGGCCCAGCTTGGTTTTCAGGTACCTTCAAAGACCAGTGCTTTTACTGAAGCCCCTGGGCCCTGCCCCTACTGCCTAGGGTGTCTAGGAGGACCAGATCCAGCAGCTTGGGCCTCAAGCTGGCTACTTGTCTGCCTCCAGAGCTGCAGCACCATGAGAGGAACTTCTTCCAGCAGTTTGGGATTACCCTTGCTGTGTATTAGTGGAGAGAACAGACAGAGCTCATTAAACTGAGGAGGGTGAAGGTGTTAGGTTTCAATGAGGTAAGTAATATGCCCATTCAGACCCCTTTTACAGATACTTGCTTCACCTCCGTCTTTTTTACTAAGCTTGTGAAGATAACTTACAGAGATGAAGTCCAAAGGTGGATTACACTTTCTCTTAGCCTGTTTGGTTATAATTTATGGCCTTGCATCTCTCCTTTTCCCTCCCAGTCATACATAGGTGTGTTTGTCATCCTCAGTAAAACCCAAGCACATGTGCTTTTTGGGGCCATGCAGGAAGATTGTTACTTTTGTGCATGTCATTGTGGATGAAAAGTGAATATATCCTTTCTGGTCTCGTTGTTGTCAGAGTAAGGAGAAACCTAATTTACTAAATGCATATAGGGAATAATAATCCTAAAAAACTTCAACAGGTGTTAGACTAAAGAGCCAGACTGTTCTCCTTTGTGGCCACTTTGGAGGGTGCTTATGGGAAAGTTACGTCTTCTCTGTACCAGGAAGCCAACAACAGGGACCACAGTCTTCTGTCCTGCCACAGCATGTTTAGGCTAAAAATATATAAAACCAGTAAGATACTTGGGCACCTCAGTAGTCAGATAAGAACTGAGACTCAAATAGGAAATAAATACTTCACAAATTTATGTAGAATGTGCAGGATGGTAACAAGCCATGGTACAACTCATACTCTCAGTTGTTAACACTGCCAAATCCAGAGATGATGCCTTAATTTCTGTAGAAATAATATTTACAAGTGTTCTTTCAAGAAAACGTTTTTCGATGCCAGTTTTCAGCTTAAACAAGTTTTTATGATCAGGCATTAAATTTCTAATTGTTTGTAAAGAGATCTTAAGAGAAAAAATGCACATATACCTTTATGATGGCTTTACCAGACCCCACTATGCTAACTGGCTGCTTAAAGAGAACAATATTAGTGAAGGTAGATAAAAAATAATACAAAATACACTTGATTAACTGAAAGCCTTTGGGGCATTTTTACTTTTACCAGATGGTACACTGCAGAGGGAAGGATTTCAGTAAAATCGGTTTTTTGTCTGTCTTTTGTTTATCTGCTTATTGTCAGATTGTGTTTGTAGTCAGAATGAAATTTCATGTAATCTGGTTTGCAGTGTAAACATTGTGCATGTGCTGACACAGTGATCAAATAACCTTCAAGCACCATAAACATTCAAATACTATTGAGCTAATACTAGAAGACTATAATTTACTGAGATGTTGCAAAATATGTAATGAAACAACAGCTTTTCCTACAGGTTTATTAATATAAAGAAAACTTGAACTATCATTTCTCCAATTAAATAGCTTGGCTGTCAGTAATCCTGTAGAGCTTGTAATCACCCGTGACAGATGATTGGGCTTTATATTTGCATTCTCATCACATCATTCTTGTTCCTTGTGCTGAAAGTTTGACAGGGACAATTCTGGTTTTTGGATTGAGGTGGGGGATTGTTGTGTGAAATATACAAATGGCTGAGAGGTTCTTATCAGTTATTTTTGCACCACACCTGTGGGTCAAATGTGTTCATGCTAGAAGGGAAATGTGTATGGGAAATGAGGTGTACTACTTAAAGACCAGTGCTGATCTTATCAAGACTATCTCTTGAATTTGCATGTAATCTCAGCTCAGATATAGCAGACAGTGATAGTACTATATCACTCAAACTGGCTTGACTTTGTCACCAGGTTGTTAAATAATGCAACTTTAAGGAGCTACTGGGGTCTGTTCCAAAGCCTGTTGCAGGAGCAAAATCACCGGAGAATGGTGTGCTGTATTTTTTCGAAGACTAAGCTGTCAAACTCCAGCAGTGGCCAACAACTAACTCCCTTCCTCATGAAAAAATTACTCGAATTGTTCCTTAGTGTTCCAGCATCTCACCTGCTGGACCAGACCCCAGAGGATGCCCATGAAAAAAATAGCTCTTTCCATCTTCCAAATGAAGAGCTCTTCAGAATGCCACAGTTGACTGTGTCTTACTCAGTCTCCAAAGGAACATTCATTCTCAAACTGTGCACAAAGTTGGTTCAAGGGAGAGTGAAGCTTATCAAACACCTTGAGAAAATTGGCATTTTCAGGGATTTAACAGGGTTTTGAAAGGACTCGTTTGAATTACACTCAACAGTAACCTCTGTGCCATGCAGCCTTTGTGAGTTGTCAGCATGTTTGCCTCCATGTCAGCTTGGTCTTTTTATTTCTCCATCTCTTCAAGCACAATAGGCTTATCATAATGCCTAGAAGAGGCAGAAGGAAAGAGAAGATGCTCGTCACTGGAACCCTTGTGATTCTCATCAGTAAAGCTATAAATTAGCCAGCCTGGCAATCTGAAGCAGCTTTTCTGAAGAGGCACTAATAACTTTAATCATTGTAGTGGGATTTTGAGGTATTGCAGTTGACTGAAAATATCTTTTCTTTTCACTCTGCAAGCACTACATTTAATGCAGTAAACTAGAGGAAGATTAATTTGTTTCCATTAATGTCAGAACAAATTTGTTCTGAGTATGAAACTGAAATGAGGCAGCTGTCAGTATAATTTATCCCTGTCATTGCTGTGCCAGCAACTTACTGCAGTTTGGTGTTTGCAGCTCTTTTGCCATTATACACTAGTATGAATTCTGCCAGCCCACGTAAGTACAAAGCTTAAGTACTGTCCATTTGACCAGGAATACCACATTTATGTTCTTGTCTTCAGAATTACATTGGCAAAATAATTCCTAGAGAGCTGCTCTCTCACCTGCTGCATCTCTACAGCACAAGTACTGGCTGTTTCCTGCCCCATTTGCATGTCCTCAACATTAAGCCTTGCTGTGTTCCTTCTATAAAATTGTCTCCTTCCTGAACCCCACCTCAAAATTTTGTCTGGATATTAAAATCAAACAGTGCTCCAGACTGCAGCTATTCAGCTGTGGTGAACATGATACAATGCTGATAGCTAGAGTTTGGTACCCAGGTCCTGATCCTGAAAAGCTGAGGGGTAGGGGAAGAACAGGATCAGTCCCTTCAGAAGAGTGGTGTATCAAAGGAAAACAGAAGAGAAAGGGGTAGGTGTATTACTCTGGTTTGTCTTCAGCATCAATCACGAAGTATAAGACTCACGTGATTCAGATCTGTCTTTGAGCCTGGTTAATGGGAGAAGGGATTTAAGGTGGGGATTGGGCTCTTCTCCCAGGCAGCTGGTGACAGGACAAGAGGGCATTGCCTGAAGCTGCACCAGGGAAGGTTTAGGTCGGATATTAGGAAGCACTTCCTCACAGAAAGGGCAATTAGGCACTGGAATGGACGGCCCAGGGAGTTGGTAGAGTTGCCATCCCTGGAGGTGTTTAAGGAAAGACTGTATATAGCACTTAGTGACATGAACTGATGTCATGGTGTTGGGTTGTAGGCTGGACTTGATGGTCTTGAAGGTCTATCCCAGCCTCAGTAATTCTGTGATTCTGTGATTCTCAGTCCAAGCTTAGTGCTTATGCCTGCAGAATATTGAAGGCCTACTGGAACAGGTGTGTCCTTTCATTGTAAGTATATGGCTCTTAACTTGCTCTACTGTAAAAAACCCTGCTGTTTTATTTCTTCTGGGGTGTAGGTCACACCAAATTGATCCGACAGGCCTAAACAATATTTCTAGTCTTGTTTATATAAATGAAACATACAGAAAAATGTGTTACACCGCAATTTTATTGTCTTGCTGCATCCTTTGCCATCGGCCAACCTGCTTCTGTCCGTCTTGTGGGCTGTTGGGAGACAGTGTAAAAGGTAGTAGCCTCTTCTCCTCTAAAGGTGGCATGGTTGATTGGTAAAACCTGAGAGTAGAACTCTCCAGCACTTCTGTTGCAAACCTCCTGTATAAGCTTCGTTAATTTATGGGAAGATTTCAAGGAAGGCTGCATGGTAATTGAACATGTGTTCTAGCTGGTAAATTTCTGACTGAGACAGATGTGTATCTGCCATGTGTTCACCGTGCTGCCTGCTCCCTAATCTTTCCTTTCTTGTTATCAACTCATCAGCCCTTCATTCCTCTGTAAGTCGTCTTTGATTGCTGCCCATTGAACTCTGTAGGATCTTTCCTTTCCTGCTAAGAGCATTCTAGACAAATGTTTTTTCCTACAGTTTTCTATAATGTCTTCCTTCTGATGGAAGCTAGTTCACATATAACTCGGTGTCTTCATTGGGTAGAAGAGCTTACATATAAGAATTATTTTACTGAAAGGGTTGAGAACTCCACTCTTCCCTTGAGTATGTGCCTGTATTTACTCCTGGTGTTTGACCTACTTTATGCACCTGTATTTACTCCTAGTGTTTGACCTACTTTATCTGATTTACCTGCAGCAGCTTGAGTTTACTTACTTATGCAAACATTGCATTGGTGGTGTTTATTAAATGTGAACATGACTAAGAATAATCTAGTGAGGAGAAAATGGAGTGGCACATCAGAGCACTATCCCCTGGAGAGCATTCCTCAGTGTTATTATTTCATTGAACAATGTTGCTGGGTTGTCAATGTGAACAATTTACCAGAGCCACTGTCTGCTCTTTGTAGACCCACCTGATCAGTTTGCACTTTGACAGCATAAAAGCACTGTCAGGGATTGCACACCAGAGATTTGTGAAATAAGAGGCATGTGAGACCTTTAGGAAGGCCAGGGAAAAGCGGAACCACACCTTCCCAGTCCTAGAAAGAATGGGAGGCAAGGAAGCTGACCTCTATTATGGAGAAACATTAATGCTTATTTACATAACAAACCATTTTCTTGTTTATCCTGACATATTTTGCCATAATATCTCCATTTAAGGAAGAGAAGGACCTCTTTCCACACAGCTTTAATTCTGTTTTAGTGTTAATATTGCACTGAGAGCTAAGCTGTAGTAAACCAGGTAGCAGCAACGGTATATATCTGGTTCAGTTAGGAAACAGACTCTTTAGTTGTTTGAGGACTGCTGTACCTGGGCAGTGCTGAAAAGGTAAATCAGAGTGACTGCCCATAACTAAAGTTTAAAGTCTTTTTGTAGTTATAGCTTTTGATTTTGATGGAGTCCTAGCATGGATTAAATTATGGTTTTTTTTCTTTCTCTTTTTTTCCTTTTTTAGCATCGTAGACAAAGAAGTGTCATTAATGGCAGAAATTGATAAAGTTAAAGAAGAAGCCAGTAAGTAAAAAAATACACAGGGACCTTTTGGAATATTCATGGAAACATTTGTTTTGTTTGACAGAAAATTACACAGTACATAAATTTGGTTAGCAGTGTTCCAGCTTCTTTCATTGTATGTGTATACAATCAAATAAGTCTGATGTTTTGGGATAGTTTCTGTCTAGTTTCTGTCTATAAGGATTGCACATCAACATTTCAGTATTATAAAAGTAAGGTAAACCAAAAGTTCATATGAAGTTAGATTTAAATTTTTTATTCCTTCTGCTTATTATTAGAGCTTTTTTACCACTCTTTGTTGTTTTGGGTTTTTTCTTATTATTTCTATGGTTTGTTGATTACTTGGTTTCCATTTCTTAAGCACCATTTGCTTGCTTATGTTACGAGTTAGAATACTGGAAATTACTAGAGCAATAAGTTCTTGTGTGGCCTTGCATAGCTTTAAGGGATAGTGATCAAGCTTATGAATTAGAACAATAAAAAAATAAGAACCCAGATGTTTTCTGGAATCTGTTTTCTTAATAATCTCTGGGAGTTGATCTGATTCCAGGGTCATCTGTTTTTTGCATAGGTAAGGCATATATTCTTGTTTGGGACAAAACAGTCAAAATGAGGCATGTATTAGGATACCACAGTACCTGTTTTATAGCCCATCATAAGAAATGGTATTCATGGCCCAGTAATCAAGGGAATGTGTTTTCAATAGAGAGTGCTAAGCAAGAAACTGAAGAGTAACCAAAGTATTGTTCAAATTATATTTTCCGTGACAGATGAAAATATCACTGCTATGTATGCATACAATCCTTTTATTGATTTGTGAATTTAAGGTCCTTCTAAATAGGGTCACAAACATATGTAACATTCTTGAATGCTTCATTTAGGTTTAGAACTCTCACTTAGTTCATAATTGTATACTAGTTAATTATTTATCTAAAAAAATATAATCTAAATCCTCCATTGCTAGCTGAGTCTCTTGCAGTTGTATATGTGTGGAAACTAAAAGATATGAGTTGTTACAGCAAAGATTGGCATTAACTTGTGTTCGGAATTTTGTATGGTAACTTTTCTAGTACTGCCATTAAATAGATGAGTATAGGGAGTTCTGTGTTATTCTGGGGAGGAGTTGTGGATGGAAATGTTTCAGCAGCTTCTGGGTTTCCTGCAGAGACCAAGTAGCCATTATCAGCTACAGGGCATGAACATATTCCCTGGAAAACCAATAGTAAAATCCCCATTGATAGCAGCAGACATGGATCTAAGCCCTAACTGCATAAACAAGAACACATTTAGGAAATCCACAGAATCACGGAATCATTTGGGTTTGAAAAGACCTCTAGGATCATCTAGTCCAACCTTCGTCAAATATCTCCCTAACCCCTAGACCATATCTCAAAGCGCCACATCTATCTGTTTTTTTAACACCTCCAGGAATGGTGATTCTACCACTTCCCTGGGCAGCCTGTTCTAATGGCTAACTGCTCTTTCAGTAGAGAAATTCTTCCTGATATCCAATCTAAACCTCCCCTGGCGCAACTTGAGGCCATTACCTCTTGTCCTATCATTAGTTCACATTGTGATCACAATATGGTGGAGTTCAGTATTTTACAAGGTAGAAGTAGGGCAATAAGTAGGATTACAACCCTGGACTTCTGCAGGGTAACTTTGTGCTCTTCAAAGATCTACTTGCAGGAATCCCATGGCCTAAGACACTGGAGGGTAAAGGAGCCCAAGGAACTTGGTCAGTTTTTAAATAGCACTTCCTCCAAGCACAAAACAGGTGCGTTCCCTTGAGTGAAAAATTGGGTAGATGTGCTAAGAGACCTGCATGGATGAGCAAGGAGCTTCTGAAGGAAATCTCATGCAAGAAAGAAATTTACAGTTCATGGAAGAAGGGACTTGTCACTTGGGAGAACTATAGGGAAGCTGTCAGGACGTGTACGAAGGCAACAACAAAGGCCAAAGCCCTCTTAGAACTAAAACTGGCAAAGGAACTAAAAGGGAACAAAAAGGGCTTCTTCAAATATATCAGTAGCAAAAGGAAGAACGGGGAAAG
>JAVSBS010022922.1:5743-21780 GCA_033124195.1 Coracias cyanogaster | reverse complement strand
CTGGGGGGTGGGTAGCAGCGACCACGTGGCAGCCGAGCAGCCCAGGGCGCTTGCAAACGCAGAGCCCTGCCGAGCCCTGCCGTTAAACCACCACAGATGACTTGCCAAGTCTGCTCTGGAAATTTGCAACAGAAGCCAGAGTTTCCACAAGTGTAGTGGAGTCTGTGGCCTTAGGATAGTTTACAACAACAAGCACTCACCCTGACTGTAGGCATAAGCTCTAGATGAAAGACTGTGATTCTTACTATTTTACATGTAGATACTGTCTTTCCTTTCTGCTGTAAGTGCTGATCCCACCAGCCAGTTAATCAGTTGTTACTTTTACATTGAGTCGCCATGTAGGTAATAAGAGTTTTACATTTAATTTTCTACTAAAATGGTAACATCATACTGTCCTGAATGTAAGTGGACTGTCACTTTGTGGTTCATGATTAATCTTCTTCTATAAAAGCATAACTCTTCACCTCTTCCTTATATAAAATATCCAAGTTGGGCAGTAGTGAATATTTAGTATTTTTTCATAAAGACCGTTGACCTTTGTAATAACTGTTCTGGTCTAGAAATGGCAACTGTGTATATTCTGTACTTGAAAGCAAAATTGTAATGCTGGTGATTTTAACATAAACTATATATGAACAGATTTTTTTCAGAGGAACCAAAATGCCCCTGTGTAAATAAAATACAGTGTATCTTCAGGAACAGGCTGTTGATTCAATGTAATGCTGCTTTCCATATCTCCATGGAAGGATCCCTGATTTTGTGCTTAAAAATAAAAGCACTGGAAAAACCAAAACAGTATGCCTCTGCCCTGTTTGTCTAAATGTTGAAGGATTGGTTTAACTTTGATTTTCTGGCAGCTATCCCATTTTCAGATCTTTTTAAATATCGGGCAGTTCAGTTAAATACACTGATTAACTTAATCTGTGCAAGCAGAATATTGGAAATCCAGTTGAAGTCAGAGGTCTGAGATGTGTGTGTTTTATGTTATATACAGTGTTAATGCCCAAAGAGTAATGAATTACAGATCAATTTACCTTCCTTGCATTAATTATTGACTATTGATATTTGGCAGTGGAAATCCTGACTGCTCGTCAGAAGAAAGCTGAGGAGCTGAAGCGACTGACAGACCTAGCTGGTCAGATGGCTGAAGCACAACTGTCTGAACTCAGGGCTGAAATTAAGGTCAGGCATTCACTTCTGCTTGGGTATTTTAGCTGTCTGCATAAATGCCAAGAAAGAGCTGTTATGTTAACATGCCTAAGGTGTTAATTCTAGCTACAGGCCAAAGGGTAACTAGATTTCCATGGGAAAAGCATACGTTCTTAAAGCATTGCAGCACTTCTGAGCAGTGTACAGATGCTATCAGAGAAGTATAAGCTATTCCCTCATAAGTGCAGCAGAGGGGAGTTTTTGCTGTTTGTGTATCATTTATCAGACTCAATTAACAAGTAACCTGATAGCTTCAGTGATCAAATGCATATACTCTGATTAAGTGACTGTTGTGCTGATTCAGCCATGATCATTTTGTGCTGCCATCAGTTGCCTGATCACACAGGCCAACCCTGAACTCAGCAACATCCCCTCACAAGTCTTCTTTCAGACAGTCCTGCCATAGATTCCTGTGGGCTCACTTCCTCCGCTGCCCACTGTGGTGCCAGCATCACCAAGAGAGCTCAGCAAGGTGTGACCAGCCAAACAGAAACCACACCTAACTGGAAGCTCTTCCAACTGATCTGCTCCTGGTTAACATAGCCCAGGCCTCATGCACCACCCCAACCACAACCGCCTGGTGAGGGTAGAGACACAGAAACACAGGTGGGCCAGGTTCTGCCTCTGGAACATGAAGCCTATAGAAAAAAAAAACATTCTGCTAGGTTGTGACTCATTCACAGGTCAACTCAAACTTGGGGCCCACAACTTAGGCCCCAGCACTTCAGTGACCCACTTCCCAAGTGCAGGAGTGATCCATCCATCACTGGGTTTTGAGACATGTAGTTTGAGAAGGATGGAAAAATACTCGGTTCTGCATAGAGATTCTTTGTACAGGGCAGGGTCAAGAGTTTGCTGGGCCTTAAAGTGAACTTAAGTATTGACTGGTTTCTGTACCATCCATATAGTCTTTTGCTCAGAATGCAAATCACTGTTAACTGGTCTGTATTTTTGCAGCACTTTGTGAGTGAGCGGAAATATGATGAAGAGCTGGGCAGGTCTGCCCGATTTTCCTGTGATACAGAACAGCTGAAAACCCAAATTCAGCTCTGTGGAGAAAGTAAGCGCTTGTGATTTCTTACACTGAAGTTCTTGGAACATGGTGTTCCACATACCTGTTCAGGAAATGCTGGCAGAAATAATGGCACATGTACTGCCAGTGTGTGTGCAGCAAGCCTGACATGAATGGTCTGTCTGGCTGCAGCAGGCTTGCTGAGCATGCACAAGTCAATTTGCAGCATGCAACACGTTAGGCTCACTGTACATGTGCTGCACATTCCATCTGCACATGCGCAGTGCCCTCTTTGTCAGAGATTTCCACGTTAGTTAGAGTTTTCCATCTAAACAGGATTTCCAAGTGGAAATAAAAGTCATCTCTGGGGAATACTCAAATTCAGTAATGTATCAATATCTAGTAAATCAGAGGCTTCTCTGTGTGAGCATAATATTATGAGGCCAATTCAGATCTCTCCTGCCAGGAAGTAACTCCCCAGCTTTAGAACAGTATTCACTGGGTTTTTCAGGAGCTAAAGGTAGTCCCAAACGTCCTTGTTTCCAGATCATCTGTCCTTCTGCTTGGGAATTCAGGTTCATATTCTGCTCCAAGTATCATGTCCCTGTTGCAAAATACGTTGTGCATTTTTCCCCAAAAAAAGTATATGCTATAATGCTTTGCCCCAAATGTTACCCTGTCCCACGATAGCCCATCAGTACCATCACTCAGGAGAAAAACTGTTAATACAATACTGAACTAGTGCATCTTGGCAGAAGTAAAACAATTTCAGGAAGAAAAATCATTAATGTTTTCAATGTATTACTAGAAATAAGAAAAAAAAAAATCACACAATCTTCCAATATGATCTTCTGACTGCACAGCTAAAGAATTGACTCCTTTGAGGCCTAACCAGTTTAATTCATTAGACCATAAGAATTGCTTTTGCAGAAACCTTTGAAGATCTGTCAGATCCTGTATCCTGTCTGTCACTGATGCCAACCCAGGATGTTTCAAAGGAAGGCATAAGCTTCCCAGTAATGCGTCTGATTGTTCACATTCACCTCATAGGGCCTGCCTTAAAAGATTGAAAATTCTGTAAAGATTAGCCTGACTAATGTAACTACAGCTGCTATTGATACAACTGTAGAGTATATTTAAAACTCATTGAACTACTTTCCGAAATAATTTCCAGCCACAGTTAATTCTGAAAGTTAATTATTTATACATCATTTCAGTAAAGCATTACTTAAGCATAGTTTGGTGCAGACCTGTTGAAATCAGGTCAGTGATGTCAAAAGAGCAGCCATTAGCAGGGCAGCAGTGCTGTCTTACTAGTGACTGATAGTACGCTGGTCTTCTGAAGAATTTAGCTCTAATCTGCCCTCAGTGACCTTGGATGAGCAACTCATGTGGTTGGCATGTCTTTGGTAAAAGCTCTTCAGTGCAAAAGATGTGTCTGTTTGGAGCATCTCAGAACAATGCCCATACCCTGCTAGTAGCTGTAAATACCCCTCAGAGATTATACCAGGCCTACAGCTAAGAACAGCCATTGTTGAGGGCTTTAACAAAAGCAATAACAAAACCCACAGCATTTGTGCAAATGCAGGCATGTTCTAACATGAGAGGCAGGTAGGCAGCATACACTCACAATGAGGGACAGGAAGAAACAAAAGTAACTTGACTGACATATATCCAGAATGCCTAGTAGTGGTTTGTACCCCTTCCTTGTACAGCTTTTTTGTTAAAAATACATTTTTATGACGAGCACCTGGATTTTTATATGGGCTTCCATGTCCAGCAGTCTATTTTAGACAAGAAAGAGCGAGATAATTCAGTGATAGCTGGTCTCACTGCAGCTAGGACAGAAAATTCAGTTCATTGTGCAGTTCGCATTGTTTTTCTGAAGAGGACACCTAGTGGGAGAAATAGCTGATGTTGGTGTCAGTGAATAGGAGCCCAAAAAAACCTAACATGATGTTCAATTGCTAAAATTATTCCGCATGTTCTTTCTCTGTACTATAAGTGGAAAAATAGAAGTACCTCTTAGATAAAACAGGTGTGTCACTGAAGTGAGCCTCTGGTTTGCCATCTGTACCAGAAGGAAACAGGAAAATTCCATAATCAGAAAAAGCAGAACAGCAAATTAAGATCAAAAACTTTCCTTCATAGCCTCTGAGTCCTCTTAGAGACTTCTTAGGGGACATTGCACAGAAGCAGGAAGCTTGAAGAGCTTGTGGAAAAGCAGAGGATTTCTGCATCAAGAAATCAAGGATTTCTTTGGTGCATTTCATATCCACACATGGAAGTGATTAAGAGATCAGGCAGTTTCAAAATAGTAAGAAGTAGGGAGCAGGAATATACTGAGATGAGCAATAGTGTTTCCTGATGGTGCTAACTGCAATGATCTACGTGAAGTGGATTAGTGCCCTGCAGTCAGTTCCAGTTTTTATGGATATCCACTGTACAGAAGAATCTTTGTTACCCATCTCCTTAGAGAGGAATGAGCAACAGGCACTAGACTTTTATTTTTCGTTCGTAAAAAATATTTAGGAAGGAAGCTTTCATGGATGTTACCTGTGTACATACATAGCCTCTTCAGCCTTCTGTTACCAAATTTGGAATTGAATTTAGCCTGTGGTATCTGCAGGCACAACTTCCTTTGACCTCAAGCAGTCAAGAGAGTGACTAGCATATCACTCACTTCCCATGTTTCTTCCTTTGTTGCCTGCAGACTTGTGTTAGGAACATTACTAATAGGACAACAGTGTGTGGGGCAGTCCTGACAGCACTTACATTCAGCTAAACTGGTTAAAAGTTCAAAAGCAATAGGTGCCACGAATTTTGAAAAGTTTTCTTGGATGACCAGAGCCAAGCCTTCTGCCAGGCTCCTTCCAGTTTTAGCACAGTTCTACACCATTGACTCTTTGTTCTCTAGAATTGCTTCACAATGAGGCAGTTTCACAGAAGGAAAACACTATAGCCTAATTCCGACCTTAGTTATCTAGCCTACTTCATTATTTAAAGTAAGGCTGGAACAATGCTATCAAACTGTAAGCAGGGTAAGAATACAGCCTTATGTTTAGATGTTAATCATTTAACTGATAACACAAAATACTCTTTTTTTATAGTTTCTCACCCAAAGAACAACTATTCCTCAAGAACACCATGTAGTTCAGTGCTGTCTTCAATGACCTCATATGCAACAACTGGCAAGCAAAATACACACACACGAAAGTCTTCTAGTAATGCCAAGAACTCTGATAATAGAACAGCCAACACTAAAGTACAAAGTCATTTTTCTTCCAGTCCTACAGAATCTTCTTCACAAGGAACCCTGACAAATAAGCAGGTAAGACACCAGTTATGAACTAACTAAATTATTTCAAAAAATTAAGAAAAGTATGCAGCCTTGAAAGTTGTTAATAAACAATCAAATAGTGGTTTGCAGTCCATATACTTCATTAATAATTTTTGAAAGTATGTCTTTTCCAGCTTCATTTTCAAGGCAGTGTGAACATATAAAGTGGAAATACTAGAAACGCCATACCAGCAAAGACTGCTGTATAGTGTTCAGAAGTGACTTGTGGCAGTTAATAAACTGAAAAAGAAAAGCCCTCCATAATAGCTAATTGCCTTACATGCTATGATGGAGAAACATTTATTCCTGATCCTCATCAAATGATCGGTTGATGTGCTGTTGAAGCATAATTATTAGATAGACTTTGAAAGTGAAATCCTGCCAGGTTTAAAAGCATATTATTTCAGAAGCTGTGTAATACAGCTTATAGTATTGTGTTATATTGGTAGCTATTTCATTGTAAGAGCACCTTAGAACGTCCTTATACTGTTGTGCTTAGGTAAAGCTGCCGCTGAAGTTGGTCTGAATTTTGTCCCAGGAGATTTTAGGCTCAAGTAGGTGCCTGAAGGGAAACGTAGGAGCATTATACAATGGCAGTGCATGTATGGAATCGGCTGCCCTGATAGTCATTCAAACAAAGCAATTCAGCCACTTCCCACTAAGGATCAAAGTTTCCTCTGAGCAAGGTATCACAATGGGCATCTCTCCCACCATGTGGATTCTTAACTTGACTTTAATTTACATGTGAGTTGCTGTTCTGCAGTCTTACTGTAGTATTTACATAATACTATACTAGCAAATTATTTTCATGAATTTGGGAAAATATGTCAGTATCAAGTTCTTGAGTCCTTCTTACGTACTGCTGTTGAGGTGTCTAGTATTTCATCTCCTTTTCTGTATTCTCTTGAATCATGGCAGATTTTAATTTGGCATCAGTGGTGAACCTGCCATCTAGATTTCCAGGCTACTCAAATGCAGCATGTTACTCATTGTTCAGTTTTTTAAGCGTTATAAATAGAAAGCTCCAGCAACAATCAAATTTTATAGTGTTCTCCCTCTCCTAGTTACACTGAAAAATTTATTCTGCCATTCTGATTGCTGTATTTCTTGTACTGTTGGAAGGATTCAGATAACCTAACAGCTGTCCAATATTCTTTCTGGGTAGAATGGGCCTTCTAGCCAGAGACGAAGATTCAACCCACAGCACCAAAACATCCAGCTCAATGGTTCTCTTAAGTCACAAGGTGCCAGTAATGAGGCAGATCAAAATAATATCAAGAGTGGTTCCAGGTCTGAAAATAGAAGACAGCAGCATAACAGCTTCAGATCCAAAAATAAAGGAGCTATGAAAAATCAAGATCAGTCCACAACTACAAGGACCACAGAGAATCTGATGCATTCAGAAAACACCCGACGAAAGCATCATACACCAGACACCACAGATCACAGGCCTTTGCAAGGCAGTGTTGGCAGGGTGTCACAATGCCATTTATGTCCTGAAAGGATGGAGGTCTCTGCTGATGCCACTGTTCTTTCAGTGCCAGCTGTGACTTTGGTGGCGTAAAATGTCAGTGACAGCAAGGCAGAGAAATTTAATCTCTTTTTTGTTGTTGTTTTTGTTTGAGATGCTTGCTGGTTAAGAAAATAAGTCAGAACATGGTCTTTTAAAACCTGTTGCTGCTTAAAACTTGCTGGTATCTTTATTACTTACTAATTATGAAAATTAATTCATACTTTCAAGGCTTTGCCTAATACATTAACAGTTAGTTTGTCATGACAGTACAGAATCTTACCAAAGCAACATTTACGTCTCAGAAAAATGAAATCTAGACTGGAAACACAAATTTATAATTAAATTCA
This sequence comes from Coracias cyanogaster, assembly GCA_033124195.1. Lineage (NCBI taxonomy): Eukaryota > Metazoa > Chordata > Aves > Coraciiformes > Coraciidae > Coracias > Coracias cyanogaster. The sequence continues at coordinate 14,359 of JAVSBS010022922.1, read as the reverse complement.
TAATAGCAAAAACCTGTTTTAGATACATGGTTATACCAGTCAACATTATGGTTTTTTAGAGCAGCTATGTTAGAAGGATCCCAGGAAGTCTGTATGCTATATTATATCAGATAATCTTGTAGAATTTTTCAGCAAATCTCTATACACTTCTTTCTTTTTGTGTGTGTATACACATACATGCATGCACACTGTATACACAAAGAGTAGTGTTATATACAGGAACATTTGAAAAAGCAGTACATTTCATTTTACTATTCCATAATCTGAGATCTTCTATAAATTATAGAAAATATATTAGATACTGGTATTTTTCATTGACAAACTGTTTTTATGAGGCTGAGGAAAAATGCTCATTTTGTAAATTTGGAATGTGTAGAGACATGGCTATTCAGACGCACAGCCTTATCAGCCATTTTTTTCTATTACTAGGTGGGTTTATTTTTATGCATATGAAAAGTTGCTGGTGTTCTAGACTTGAATCCGAATTATTTTTCTGTATTTTTGCTGTAGGAACCATCTGTCCATAGTGAGATATATGACTAAGAAATTTGTTACATGCAGCAGAGTCTGGAGGTACATATTTGAGCAGATATGATAACCTTCCAAGTTTTCTATTAAAATAAAAATGTTAGTCCTAATATTCTGATTCTTTATTTCACAAAATCTGTTTCTTCCAAAAAATTAAAATCTTCTTTCTAAAATATTCTGGTGTTTGCTGCTTTACAGTGCCTATGTGATCTTACTCAAATTCTGTTCGCTTAATTCAACTGGTGTCAGTGGGAGACTTTCAGCTGAGTTTGGAGGAGATGAGACTTCTGCTTTTAGCTAGATTCTAATGCCACAAGTACACAAAACAGAACCTTCCCGTGAGAGCCACCTCCATCCTGGACATACTTTTGTTATTTAACATTGTAAGGTGTGTCCCGATCCGATGTTGGGGAAGGTTTTGGACTCTCACAAGGTGTCAGAATCCAGACCTGGCATCAAATGAACTAGTGGCCTAAGTGTTAGTGTCAGATAGGTATAAAAGGTCAGTAAGACTGACCTCCGTCCTGAGGTCAGTAACAGCAGGCCACTTGAGTATCTTTTAAAGTTTTTCCTTAGGTTATTGTTTGCTATTGCTTTTTACCAGTTTCCCCTGCCTAATTTGTTAGCTAACTGCACTTCCTTAGTACTGACTGATTTACTTTTTCTCACCGCAGCCCTAGAAATACAATCTCAAAGTGCAGAATGAGGTGTTTTTCTTATGGGTGATTTTGATTATTTCTCCTGTTATCTGTATACAGTTTTCCATGTGAATATTAGTAAAACCTGATTCTAAAAGGAAAATAACTCATTTTCATCTGGAAGAGTGGTGAAAGAAGAAAAAACATGTATAGGTAAACACTGGCTTTCTTAGCATTGCAAATACTGCTTCTATCCAATTAATTACCTATCACAGTTTTAAGCTGAATGTTTTAAGTAAATGGAGTTTCTGAAATTCCAGAATGTGTTCTGTGCACACCTATCAGATAGGTAGCTTTTCAAAATTTATCTGCTGCTTTACAGTTTGACTTGTAAACTCCCTGTGAGAGATGTAATCATAATTTCTATGCAGGTATTACACAGGAATCTTATTATATAGTCCTTACATAATTTGTGAAATTTATTTATGTCTCTTCTCATAACCTCCTAAAAAAGAAAATTATCTGTAATGACTTTTATTCCTTCCTTATAGCTTCTCCACTTGACAGGATTATTGAAAATTATTTTATTCCATAAGTCAGCTTCTCATAAGGAGGCTTCTGCAAATAAATAAAATCTGTAAGGTAAGTCATAATTCAGCACAACAGGACCACCTTGTGATCTTCAGTACCAGCTAATCTTTGATGTACTGGAGGCTCAATATTATGACAGACCCAGGACTAACAGATGAGAGTCAGCATTTCTCTTCATATTGTGAAGCAAACACATTTTCTTCAATGAGAGATATGTGTGGATTTGGTTGGGCTGGGGAGTAGGCTGGTTCTGGGAATACTGCAGTCTTAGCACACCAAGTGTGGTTTAGTATTGCAGTACACATTTTAACTACATTATGTGGCTGTGCTCTGAAGCACACCTGTGTCAGAAGGATATCTGTCTCTTCATCTTTCATTTCTTATGTCTCTGTGTGCTTGGAATTGTATCTGCCAATTTCTAGGAGTGTTTTACTGGTCACAGTACTTGTTAGTAATTGAATGCTCTTGGGCCCAGCTTTAACAGAACGCCTTTTTTTGTCTTCTAATTACAGAGCTAGCTATGTGTCATACTCCTCATGTACGAGGTTTGTACAGGGGTCAGTGAGGGAATTAAGAGCAGGACAAGGCTGGACTTTCAGGTCAGCTGTATTTTTTTAAAAAGCACCCTAAATCTGCAAAGCAAATACAGCTTTTTGGCATCACTCAAACACAGACATGGAATTCCCACTGCACTTTGTATACGCTTTCAAAAATGGAAACATGCCTTAAAGAGCAGTATTTTAAAGCAGGTTGGATCTGTTTATTGTCTGTTTGTTAAGATTAGAGTAAGGGCAGAACTCAGCAAAATAAAGGACCAAACACGCAATTGGAAAACTAAAAAGATAATTTAACACAGCCAAGCTATTTGGAAAACTATTTAGGCATACTTGGAAAAAAAAACATGTTTGAAAATGTCACCCTGAAAGACAATAATTCTAGAAGGTAAACATTGATCTTGTAGCACCCTCCTGGACCCTGTTGTTATAGACACCTAGTCTAAGCTGGTATGGATGGCAGTTCTTATTGTGAGTCTGTTTCCCCATGTAGTGACTGGGCTGCATCAAGATTTTATAAATCAGCTACATCCTTCCTGTTCACATACTTGTGACTGCAGCAGAGGCACCATAGGTTCCAGAGGTCTCAAGTTCCCATACCACTTCCAATTACCTATGTGAGAGTATAATAGAAATTGGAGACAATACAGCTAATTTATTATGGCAAATTACTCAAACAAACTGTACTAAAACATTCATGTATGCTGTAGCAGAGACTAGAATGAGTGGAAAAATAGGAAAGGGACAAAAGGGGCAACTTTGAAAAGGGCCAAATCCTGATGCAAACTCCTGGCACACTACACAGCTGATGACATAAATCAGCAAAGTACTTTTAAGCCAAGAGTGATCAATTCTGGTATAAACAGCCAGATTTTTCTTGTCAAGAATAAAATTCTGTAAGAGTTACCAAAAAGCGCAGAAAGCAGCAAAAGTCTGACCTGTTTCTACTGCTTAACATCTTTTATTAAAAGCTGTTGCTTAAAATTAATCTAGATTTTTGTGGGGCTTTATTACCGCGGAGTATTTACAGAGTTTTACTTCTAACCACATTTTGGCTCTGTAACTGCAGCTAAGGGGCAGATGGGTTCAGTCCCAAGTTTTTGATGGCACAACTGGCCTCTTGTTTTTATCAGGTGAGAATTTGTCTTTCATGTATTGGGAAGAACTAAGTAGATGAGACCTGCTTACTCCTCAGTAATGTTAGTATTTCTTTTTAGCCATAGTAAGATTTGAACTATGTACTGTTTTTATCATCTAACTAATTTTATGTAAGATAGTTTAAAAGAGTGCTTTTCTATTCTGGAAGAGCTTGTAGGGAAATCACTCGAACAGTTTGAAAGAAAAAAAAGAGGTAGCTTTGGTATTTCCATGGCTCTTCAGCTAGATACAAGTCTGATGAAAACTCTCCCTAAGAAGCCGTGGTAACGTGTTTATCACATGAAACAATGTCTGCTTGCTTACATCAACCACAAATGAGTTCTCCATACTCTGAAGCATACAGATAGAATTATATCTATTGGAATCATGTCTTGGTATTAATAGGCTCTCTGCATCACAAGCCCACGTGTAATCCCAGAGGAGTAATTTTCTAGAAATTTAACTTGGACTTGTATTTTTCTTGTCTCTGTAACCCATATGATGCTGTATCATTGATGGTTTGGAAAGACAATAGTGTGAAAGTGAGAAATAAACAACTAGAAAATTGACAGCATTGTGAGGAAACAAATTACATCAGACTACACTGGAGATACATATGTCAGCCTTTAGAGTGCAGCTATTACATACTAGTAATTATTAGACCACTAAATAGGAATAACTTTCTGAATATGGTATCTTCTTCTGAAAATTATCTCTTCTATAACTAACGATAATTTTAGAAAGATTCAAAGTAAGCCACTGTCACACTACTTGACAGTGCATCTGATCCCAGCTATAAACCTGTAGCTCACCTTATAGTTTACCCAGTCAAACCATCCAGTATGTCACAGTTTATTGGTGCAAATGCACTACCAGCTGGTACTTCATTAGTTAAGTTAGACTAGTGAAACATTAAGAAAACTGCAGACTTTCAAGAAACTTGGGAATATAGAATTTTAAGGCAGTTTCAACCTGTAGGAAACTCGGATTTGCAGAATCATAAAATTCATTGGATTGGAAGGGACCTTCAAGGACCTTCAAAGATCATCTAGTCCAAGTCCCCTGCAGGGACATCTCTAACTCAATCAGGTTGCTCAGAGCCCCATCAAGCCTAGCCTTGAATGTTTCCACATATGGGGCCTCCAACACCTCTCTGAGCAATCTGTTTAGTGTTCCACCACCCTCACAGTAAAGAACTTCTTCCTCATGTCTAATCTAAATCTACCCTTCTCTAGTTTAAAACTGTTGCCCCTTGTCCTATTGCTACAAGCCCTTGTAAGAAGGCCCTCCACAGCTTTCTTGTAGGCCCCCTTCAGGTACTGGAAGGCTGCTATAAGGTGTCCTCAGAGCCCTCTCTTCTCCAGGCAGAACACAACCCCAACGCTCTCAGTATGTCTTCATAGGAGAGGTGTTCCAGCCCTCTGATCATTTTTGTGGCCCTCCTCTGGACCCACTCCATCAGGTCCATGACCTTCTTGTGTTGAGGGTTCCAGAGCTGGGTGCAGTAGTCCAGGTGAGGTCTCACCACAGCAGAGTAGAGGGGCAGAATCACCCCTCTTGATCTGCTGGGCACGCTTCTTTTGATACAGCCCAGGATATGATTGGCCTTCTGAGCTGCAAGTGTGCACTGCTGGTTCATGTCCAGCTTGGCATCCATCAGTACCCCCAAGTCCTTTGGTATATTTCCCCTTACAAGGCAACTTGGAAGTAACTGTAAAACTCCAGCCAAATAAAAAGACAAATAAACTTATGTAACTTTAAAAATAGAAAACCAATAAAATAAAACTTACCTCCTTTTCTTTTCCAGAAGGCAATTTATTTTCTCTAGACTGCATAATGAGTTTTCATTTCCTCCAGTTTTACAATGGGCCCAAGTCCTGAAGAGGCAATCACCTATTTGCTTCCATTTAATGTTTATGTCACTACTGTGGGTAATAAATGTAAAACAAAACATCAAGTATTGTGTTTCCACCTGTGGTCATACTTACCTTTGCACTCTGCTGAGGAACTCCCACACTGCAACAGTTCACATTTCAGTTAATTGCCAACTGCTCAAAGTGGGGAAGAGCTTCTAGCACTGCTGAATTTCACAGCTAATGTATCTTAAATATATAGTAAGCAGAATTTTGGTTTTCAGTCATTTGGGATCCTATGACTGATTTTTAGACTGAATAGAAATGAGAGGGAGTGAGGGAAAGACGGACAGAGGCAGATCTGTTGTAAACGCACTAACCATGTGGAAAGTGTTCTATTTAATTTGTCTTACTAGATTCCTGCAAATCCATCTCTGAGAAAATTGAGGAAATTAATCCCATATGGTCTAGTAAAGCATGAGCTATGACTAAAGCACTTCTGGTGGGTAGATTATGTAGAACAGCTTCTCCCTCTGTCAATCCAGTGATGTACAACAAAACTTGAGCTCATGCTATAGTTTTTCCTGGAATTATTCTATTAAGAATACATTAAGAACATAACAGTGTACGGTTAACTGGATTTTTACTAGACTTCAGATAGTAATGAAAATATACTGTTAACATTTGGGATTTAGTTATTTCTTACTATATTTTTTAAACATATAATTGGCTTGTAACTCAAAAAAGTTTGCAGAAATACAGAGTTTGGCACTGTTAACTTGTGCACACAACTACTAGTTATTTGGCAGTTGTATTCATAGGGATAGGTTCTTACTGTACACCATGGCAAAAAGAGAAATTATTTGCTTACAAAGTGAAGTGGGAACAAGACATATAAACTTTTCTTATAAAATATGGCTGCATCTTGGAGCCATTTTTCATGTGTACAGAGATTTTTCATGACACTGAGAAAAAAGCATAATTAGATTATTATTTTTTCAACTTTCCATTCTTTATGCATGCATTTTCATGAGCAGCTGTTACTGCAAATCGTAATGAAGAAAACTAAATGATAGTTTAGAAAGCTTACACTGTTTTATTACAGCACTGGGTGCATGGGGGGATCTCTCCTCCTAACATGCACACACTCGTCCTGCATCATCAGTTATTTATATATACAGTTTTAAATTATTCTCCTTTCTAATACATATGCATTGTTATTCATCTATATGATGAATCCAAAATATGCTCGCTTGCTATGTTAATTACTTTACATGCTCTGTCCCTTGTTCTTTTGAGGAGGTGTTATAATTGGGTAGGTGGTCCATGAGTCAGTGGTCATGATCTCCACCTGCTGCCTTTACCTCTTCCCCAGTTGCTGCAGATTTTTGCTGGCTTCATGCTTCTTTTGGCAATCCCCCAGTTCTCAGTGCCTTTTTGGGAAGATGTTTCCTTTTTATCAGTCTCCTCGAGCCCTTTCCCAAAGACCTAGTTGTTCACTTTTCACAGCACATTGATATAAGCAAATATATTAACAGAAGCAAATACTTCACTATCTCTTTTCTTCTTCTTCTCACCACCAGATGTTTCACAAGGCCAGGGTAACTCTTCACCTTATTGTTCTGCTAACTGGAAAAATTCCTTGCCTGCTGTGTATAACTGTATGTCAGACATAAGCAATTCCTTTTAATAAGACACTGTTTCTGCAAGTCTTGGTGAAAAGGCTGAGGCTAAAGCAACTTGCCTATTCCATGCTATTTCCATCCAATGCATTAAAAGTTTGCTCCAAGAAAAGGAATACAAGCCTCAACCAGAAAAAAACCCCCATATTTCATAGGCAAGTAGCAGGAAAGCAAATTAAAAGCTCTGATGCCTGCCTTCATATATATTAGCTAAAACTAAACAGACTGCTGCTGGCACACAAGCTAGCAAGCTCGTCTGCTCAATGGGATAAAGCAGTCATGTTAAAGTAGGCTAGAAAATGCTGGCTGACCTGAGGCTAGTTTTTTATGCCTTTGACCCTGATAGAATGTAAGGGAGACAGAATGTTCCTCTAGGGGTCCTTATCACTTTGTAAACATGGCTAAGCTAGGACACAACTTGCAAGAGCATCCTTGAGATGGGGTAAGCTATGAGCTTACACAGAACACTGAGTTGTCAAGGCTGTTGAGATAGCGTAAGTTATGGGCTTACACGGGATACAGGATAACAAGGCAGCTGAATTCCGTCACAAACATTGCCAAACTAGGCAGGAGATTAAAAGGACATAGTGAGGAAGACCCAGAGCCTTCATCGGATGACCACTGACCCATTTTATTACACGTGCTCAAGGGACGTTTCTATATGTTAATTAGTTCTTAGAAATGTAATGAATATGTTAAGTGTTTCCCGGAATTCTGATGAATATGTATAGTGTTACAATGCATATACTCTGTAATTTTACTTGATCGGCGGAACACTTATGGTGGATGATCCCCAGTGCTACCCCAGTGTGCGTTAAAGAATACCTGCTTGAATAAAACTCTTAACTGAGTTTTATTGAGTTTCTCTGTGCATCACGTGCATCATTTTGGCACCCCATATGGGACAATCTCTGTTTGGCTGCAGGAGCCATTGAGGCAGAGACGCTCTAGGCGCACCCCAGGACTTTCCTCGGAGGGACTCCCTGACTCATCCGGTTTGCTGCAGGAGCAGACAAGGAACATCTAGAAAAAGGTATTCTTAGTGGTGGTGGTTAAGGTATACCTTCTGAGGATGTGCCTGTGAACCATAGGAGACATCCTATGTAGGGTACTGTGCGACCAACATACGTATTGTATGTCGGGAGGTACACTGGTTTTGTACGTACAATGGTTCTGTAATCTGGTTCTGCAATCTGCTCATTGAGCACCCGGATTTTAACTGATTGACTGTATAACTTGATTACTGGCACTGATCTTTGACCACGCTAACTGGAACTCGTGCATTGCATGTATGAACCTGGATTTTTGTCTACTTAGTGTCATAAATGTTGTCATGATAATTATGATTGTATTTTTTTCTGTCTTTTGTGTAAATGGTGTAAAGGAGCTCCTTGTATGGTAGTATAAAAATTGATTATTGAAGTTTGAATATGTGACTGAGATGCAGCATTATTGCGAAGCGAGTGCACAGTCCCGATCTGCAGTTCTGTAATCCTGTGAGATGTGCGGCCGGAGACGGACAAAGCGACTGGAGGCTCGACCCAAATGTATGTCTCTGAATCAATAGACAAAGCTGTTGAAAGGACACAACCCGTCCTAATTGTGGTAACTTCATAACAATCGACCTAGAGGA
>JAVSBS010022921.1:35899-71464 GCA_033124195.1 Coracias cyanogaster | reverse complement strand
GCAGGAAGGTTTCAGGAAGCCTGCCCTGTATCCTGCCAGCACACCAGCGAGGCTCAAGAGGATCTAAGGCAGGAGAACCTATCCCAGCTCAGGAAAAGAGGGCTTTGAGGCAACAAACCCTTGCAGATCCCAACAGGTGTTCAGCCTCTTCACCAGCTTAGTTGCTGTTCTTTGGACACGCTCCAGCTTCTCAATATCCTTCTTGAGGTGGTATTCCCTTACTGCACAGTGAGGAAACAGTGTCAAGGTGCAACCCCACCAATGCCAAGTACAGGGGGACAATCCCTAATCCCTGCTGAGCACACTATTTCTGATACAAGCCAGGATGCTATTGGCCTTCTTGGCACATTGCTGGCTCACATTCAGCTAGCTGTCAACTAACACCCTGTCCCGATCCAATGTCAGAGAAGGTCCTTTTCTGCCAGGAAGCTTTCCACCCACTCTTCCCCAAGCCTGTAGCATTGCACGGAGTTGTTGTGACTCAGATGCAGGTTGCAGCACTTGGCCTTGTTGAACCTCATCCTATTGGTCTCAGCCCATCAATCCAACCTGTTCAGATCCCTCTGTAGACCCTTTCTACCTCCAAGTAGATCAACAGACCCACCTAACTTGCTGTCATCCACAAACTTACTGAGGGTGCCCTTGATCCCTCATTCAGGTCATTGATAGAGATATTAAAGAGAACCAACCCCAATACTGAGCTCTGGGGAACAGAGCTTGTGACTGGCCACCAATTGGATTTAAAGCCATTAACCACAATTTCTCAACATCAAACCTTGACAAATTCAGTGATGGATTTAAAGTTAACATTCAATCTGACTTCATCCGGTAGGTTAGTCAAATTTTTGTTACTTATTCTGGAAGATTCCAGGAAGTGCTAAGTGCACACTAAAGTGTGTCTGAAAGACAAACTAAAAAAATCTACCCATTGATTCTGACGGCCCTTTCCCAAACTCCAAAATATTACTGCAATATTTCTTTGGAAAGAGTTATCCTAAAAGCTAGAAGTTTGAGAGATCTTTAATACGTTAACAGTGAACAAAGGAAGGAACTCTGAAAGGAAAAGGAGCAAATGCTGATCGGTTCTTTCACAGATTAAACACATTCCTTGCTCTTGAGGAGTCAAAGCTCAAAATAATGAAGCTTATGATGACACTACCAAAAAGGAAGCTTTTAAGACACCAAAGTCATAATGTAATTATCCAGTACTTCTATTTGTAAATTATCCACAATACTGTATAATATATTTACTTGGAAATCTGTACATAATGAATGTACATAATGAATGGTACTGTGTTTAGCAGCTTTTCTCTCATCAACATGTCAGGAATTTATGCAGGAATCATTTAATAATGATAAAAGTGCTTCTTTGCATAATATTCCCATGCTACAAAGAGAGACCTCTGCTATGACCCTCCTCTTCTCCCCCTTCTCCAGTATTTTCTATTCTCTTTTATGTCTTTTCTATTTCTCTCTGTGATCAGCACTTTATCTATCTGTCATATCCCAGTTAGAGGCTGCAGAAAAGTATTTTCTTCTGAGTGGCAGACTGAAAATGACCAAGACCTTCCTCAAGGAAGCACACATTTATATGCTGGAATCTAGCAAATGTTATCCTTGTCAGATTTGGTTGTCAGATATTATCCTTGTCACATGCAGTCTCTCTCACATAATTAATCCTCTATAACTCACTAAAGAATTTAGTCCTTAAAATTTGAACTGATTTCTCTCTTATTTAAAGGAAGATAGGAAACGAGGAACAGATTCTCTACGGCTAGCTACAATATTTTAGCGGTCATCTCTTCCTCCAATATTTGTGTCTCCTACTCCATCAGTTTTAGAAGAAAAGGATACCTAGACCGCTGATTTGATCTATTCAATAGAGAGAAATGCCTGTGCTGTGCAGATGTACTGAGCCTAGCTAGGATAGAGTTAACTTTCTTCATAGCAGCTTGTATGGTGCTGGTTTAAATTTATGTCAGCTACTGCTGAACAGTGTTTGCAGAGCACCAAGGCCACCTCTGTTTCAGTCTGCCCACTTGCAGTGAATAGATGGGGTGTTGCATGATAGGTTGTGAGGGCACACAACCAGGCAGATGACCCAAACTAAACAGAGATATCCATGTCATATAGTGTCATGCTCAGCAATAAAAAGGAAAAGGGGGTTTAGGGAGGTTAGCCATCTTCTGCTTGGGAACTGACTGGGCATTGGTCTACCCGTGGGAGGAGGTGAGTGATTGCCTTTGCATCACTTGTTTCCTTTCTCTCTTTTTCCACTTATACTTCAATTATTAAAGTCATGGATTTTTTGGTTGGTTTTTTTTTTTATTTTAATCTCAACCTCCAGGTTTTCTTGCTCTTGATCTTCCTCTCCTCTTCCCCTGTCTCACTGAGGGTGTGGGAGGGACTGAAAGAGCATCTGTGGGGTGCTTAGCTGCCTACCTGGGTTAAACCAAAACAGGTGAGCAGGGTAAAGAAGACTGTCTGAGACTGGGTTCCCTTCATTTAAGGGCAAAGAAAAGGAATTTATTGAAAGGTATCATTAAATGAAACAGGCAACAACGGTTTCAGTAATCCAGCCATAACTGACAGTTCCCATTTCAGTTCAGCCTGGAAAGGCATTTGTCTTTGCCTTGTTGAACTGTGAATATCTGCCAGAAGTGCACTAAGGAACATTGTTAACACTATAGTCACATGTACTTTGTTCTTTTCTCTTCTATCTACAGAAAAGTATATAGCATACAATGTAAATTATTGAAATTTAAACATTTTAGTTGCTTAAATTTTAGAGTTTATGTTTTGAAAATGAGACAGTAGAGTGACAGCTACAGAGGAACTTATGCTATACCCAGAAGTCATTTTTATAATCGACAAGCATTTAAAGGCAACAGAACTTAAAAATAGTAATAATATTTGCCATTTTATTAATCTAATAAGGCGAATTAGCAGATGACATGCAGTCTTCCTAAGGTGTGTTCTACAAACATGCCAAGATAATTCCTGCCATTCCAAACATACTACTTTATGCATGCAAAATTCATTTTAATTCCCACCATGCACTTGACTTCTGCTCTTCTGATGAGCTCTCCTACTAATGTCTTCATCCCACACACTAACAATGGAGATGGGAGTTTCCATGAAAACTCCTCTCTTCTGTATACCACGGACAATCAAACAAAAAAACTCTTCTATGAACTGTATTCAATTGATTCTTCACAGTTGAAAGCCTCAGTTTTAAACAGCTATTACCTGGTTTCAACTGTATTTATACTGGCAACTATACAAGAAGCTGGAAATGGTAAACAAGTTGAATTGTATCTCTTTTCAACTATGTTCGGTTTCTAGTATACAACAGCTAACCACATTGTTATTTTGTTTTCAAGAAGACCTTAAAGCACATTTATTTTGAAGGATTAATAAAAAATTTTTCCCTTCAGATCCCTGTCCTGTCCCAGTTTATTAATTAATATATAGATATTAATTTGGAAATATTGATAATATAAGGATGTTTAATTGGATAATACATGGATACTAATACAGATATTAATATTTCTACAGAAAGCTAAGCTACAACATAATACAAATGTAGTTGTCTTCATAAAACAAAAGAACATAAAAAGCTGAGGAAGTAACCAGTGCCTTGACACTGATCAACATTTCATTTGTAACAGACAGTTTTGCAAGAGTTTCAGTGAAAAACAAAACAGAACAATCCAAAAAACCATCTTGCTTACTGTTAAAGGGCAGCTTGCAGGTCTTTTGAGACAATGCTGATATGGTCATTGCATGCAATAAAAACACTATGTATGTATTTGATAAAATATAAATAAAAGATCACCTGACAGAGTTGCTTTGGAATATAATCAACTATTTATATACCCCACTATCCCCTCCATCCTCCATATCAGTAGTAACATGACATCTGACTCAGCCTGGTAGGAAAATATTTGACAGACATGTTTTCTAGAGTGTAGCCTGAGTAATAAACATCAGCAAATCCAGTAACTTTTCTACTACTCCCTTCTTTATTAATTTACCTCAGTTCCCCAGTCAAAAATCAAGGTGAGTGAAGATTGCTGCGTCAAACACAATTTTATGATAAAAACCCTTTGGAGTATTTGCAGGAGATTCTTCAAGTACTTCCATAAGACAGTCAGTCAAAAACACCCAGATGTCTTCCAACAGTTTAGTCTTCCTTGTACCCTGCACTTCTCTGTGAAACCAAGAAACTAGTACCATGCTTTCCTATAGGAAGAGGAATAGTATTTGTCTAAACAAATTAAATATTAATGACTAGTAATTTTCCTTTCATGTGTATTCACATGACTATTTCTCATCCTTATTGTGTTTCCGTCTTGAGGATGAGGCTTTTACGTCCTCTTTAGGAGACACAGAAAAGCATTCACAACCCAGAGAACTTCTGCAGTCCTAGAATCATAGAACTGTTTGGGTTAGAAAGGATCTTAAAGATCATCTAATTCCCACCCTCTTGCTATGGGCAGGGACACATTCCACTAGATCATGTTGCTCAAAGCCCCATCCAACCTTGTCTTGAACACTTCCAGAGATGGGGTATCCACAGCCTCTCTAGACAAACTGTTCCAGTGCCTCACCACCCTTACAAATATTTTCTTCCTAATATCTAATCTAAATCTGTTATCTTTCTGTTTAAAATCATTGCCCCTCTTTCTATCACTATACTCCCTGAAAAGGAGTCTCTCCTCATCTTTTCTGTAGGCACCCTTCAGATACTGCAAGGCCGCTATAAGGTCACTCTGGAACCTTCTCTTCTCCAGGCTGAACAATCCCAGCTCTCTCAGTCTGTCCGCACAAGGTAGGTGCTCCAGTCCACTGACCGTATTCACAGCCCTCCCCTGGGGACGCACTGGAGGAGTTCCTTGTCTTTCTTATGCTGGGGGGCCCAGAGATGAATGCAATACTCCAGGTGGGGTCTCACCAGGGCTGAGTAGAGGAGGAGAATCACCTCCCTTGACCAGATGGTCACACTTCTTTTGATGCAGCAATTGGCTTTCTGGGCTATGAACTCTCATTTTCATGCACCAACACCCCAACTCCTTCTCCACAGGGCTGCTCTCTATCCACCCACTGTCCATGCTGTATTTGTGCCTGGGACTGCCCTCACCCAGGTGCAGGACCTTCCACTTAGCCTTACTGAACTTCATGAGGTTTGCACACACCCACCTCTCATGCCTGTCAAGGCTTGTTACCTTAACTACACTTCCAGTCCTGTCCTTGACTTCATGTGGCTACACAAACATCATGTGCCTGTGGCTACATAGTTCTGACTCAGCTGCTCAGTACCCAGTATCTCCCTCACCACTGTTTCACACTAAATTCCCACACACTCACTCATCCGCACGTTTGGCTTGGCAAATAGTCTAGTGTATTGGGAAGTGGGTCTGTAGAGGAACAGGGATGGCACTGCAGAATTAAAGTCTAGAGTATGTTTTAGAGTATACCTGATTATTTCTAGTCTGAGTTGATGGACTGAATGCCCTTCAGCAGTTGGAAGGCATTAGGTGTGCTTCTGAAATGCATATGCCAGATGATTTCATTCAGAAGGAATGTAGCTTTCAGGAAATTTAGACCATTCCCTAAAGCAAACCAAAGCTGGGATGTTTGGAAGTTAGCTTCAAAATTCCAGTCCCCATATGAGAACTAATGAAGATGTACCCCAGCATAAAGGTTAATTCACACTTAGCTCCACTTCAGGTTGAATTGAATAAACCTCTGGCTAAAAACGTTAAAATAGATCATAAGAGGAAGATTCCTAGGACTCTGTCATTCTAATTTTATGAGGAAAATAAGCCCTTGGCCAGGGAAGGGGAAAACAAACAAAACAAAAAAAATCCCAGGCAAACCCCCACAGTTTTAACCAAGTCTTATTTATGCTCTTGTTATAAGGGACTAGAGCAAAGGATTAAAAGCTGCACTGAATATCTGTGCTAAAGAGATTTTAAAATATTCAGATACTGAGGAAGAGTTTAAATATATCTTGTGTTCTCCATGTCTCTACCCTTTAGTAACTCATTCATTTTCCATCATCTTGTTATTTTGAAAGATGGAAGAAGAAAAAGGAACAACAACATGCTGTTATTACATTTGTTAAAGTGTTAATTCACCCATTTGCCACCATTTCAGAGACTTCTGAGATAAGGAAGGATCACAGGACCTCATTGTCAGTAATGACTGAAGGAAAGATAGAGTCTTAGTTTTAGTATGCTAGGAAAAGGCAGGGGATACAACACCTTGACTTAAAAAAAAAAACAAACCAAACAAAAACACAACAGAAAAAACCCCAACAACCCAAAGAGCCATTTGAAATCATAAACACTGTTAATATATATATTCATAGTATATATCAATATATTATAAGCAAACATTGTTAATATATAAGACTGAATATTAGCTCACTCAGATGAGTACTTTCATAAATACAGGAGAGTTACTGAAATCAAATTTTGCCTATAAGAAAGCATTTGAAGAATCTGGATTCCACAGAAGACCTAGGGCTAATATTTTCTTTCCTTTCAATTCTTGTTTTACTTTTCCTGTCTTTGAATTGTATTTCATTCTTTCAGATGTGTTAGGACTCTATTTTGTTTAAATTACCTAATTCTTACATTGTTTTATCATATGTATTTAGACGGAGGGTCAACTATTACATATACTGGAAGTGATCTAGATCTTAAGAGGAATCATCTCCAAAAGAACCTTTGATACTTAGACTATACAAAGCAAATTCAGTTAAATAAAGACATCAGTAGACAAATTCTTGCACTAAAACAGGTCAGAGGTCAATCACCAGGTCTCACACAGATCCAAAACTCCAAAAATTTAAATGTAACATGTTGCCTTCAATGCCTCTAACAAAGACACAATTATTACAGTTATGCATATCCTTCTGTTTTTGTTTTGTCACCTTTTTTGTTAATATATGGACAATTTGTTCTGAATAGTCCTATTTGTTGGTTCTGTTCAAGATGAAAGATATTTTATTTAAAAAATTAGCTCTTTCAGTGAAGTGTCCAAATTGATCTTTCTGACTATCTTTTGCCTTGAGATTCCCATCAGAGGAACTACCTGCCCTTCATTTCCAAGAGGTAGTTCACTAAGATAAAATAATTTTTATATATTACTTCTTGCTCATTTGAACAGTACAGGGACATCAATATTCAAAAAAGGGTAGCCTCCTAAATAATGGAATCTGTAGACATAATCCAGTCACAGTTCACATACAGATCACAACCTCATAGGGAAAGTAACTTCCTTTTTTGTTTGTGTTTCAAATAAAGAAAAGAGTTTGAAGATATAGAAATATAAAAAAATAAAGAAAAGAGTCAAGATAAAAAATAAAGAAAAGAGTCTGAAGGAGCTTTTCCCATTTGGTTTGGTTTTTAAGAAACCCAAATAACCACAAGTAACAGAGTGGTTTTATGCTGGCTTTGACTGACTACTCCTGGCTGGGAAAACAACAGTGATCCAACAGGCTGACAAAAACAGAGCTACGCATGTTAAGTTTAAAGAGTGAAAGAATCCTTGAGTTTGTCTTATTTATATTTCACAAAAAGTGTTTACCAAAATGTTCTTCAAATGTATTACATCCAATGAAGTTTTGCCTTCTAATATCAAATGCCTTGCTGAGTACACAAGTTCAGATGTTAGGCAGAACTTGATGGTGTGTTGTGTGCATTTACAGAATAATGGATTGGTCACTTACCAATGACCAGCCTCATTCATGTTCATTTGTTGTTGAGTTAAAAGCAAATCTTCCAGAAAAGTGGAAGCTATGATTGCCAGAGCTGAAAATCCTGAAAACATTACACACCGAGTGTCACCACAGCACTCCCTGCCAAAAACAGTGCAATATTTGTTTTCATTCACATCTGTTAGAAGCTAAAGACCAAGTACAGCTAATTCTTATTCCTGAGAGAACATTACCTCATCAATTATTTCTAGGAGACTTTCATTTCAGTTACATTTTGTGTCCATCAAGATTCTTAAATTAAGAAGATCCAAATAAACTGTAGACACAGCCAAATAGAGACTAGCTACTCATGAATATATTACTTAATAGTTATCCCTCTACAACAACTACTTTCCTTTTGTTATGCAGCTTATGTATCTGTACTATAATCTATTGGATAGCAACACGCATTCAGGAATACACTAGTGGATCATTAAAGAATATTAAACACAAGAGTAACCAACCTCAGTAAATGAACTGGCCCAGATTTTTCTTGCATGGCTCCATTTGGATAAGCACTAAAAGTAGTTCAAGGAGAAAGAAGCTGTAGTTTCCACAAAACTTCTGGAGATTAAATTGCTTCAGATGATTTAATATACATGAAAATAGTCAAAAAGGAGAAAATTAGATGCTGTAGGAGACACAGTTTTTAATTTAAGTGTAGCAAAACTTAGTAACCCTGAAAATTTGTTGTAAAAGGCATTAAGGTCACAGGTTAGAATATGCAAATAAGCAATCAGGAAAAGAGTGTCACAGATTGTAATTCATTGTAAGAAATATAGCAGCAAAATTTACATATTCTTGCGGAAATGAGCACAATTGTTTTCTTCTGGTTCCTGGAAGAAATAAGCAAACAAGATGTCATGAGGTCCCACAAATGAAAATGTTAATTCTGACAATTGGGAATAGACTAACCCCAAGCAAAAGGGCAAGCTCTGAGATAGGCAAATAGGAATCTGAGTATCCTGGTCATCATCACAACCCTGAACAAAGGGTAACAGCACACTGGCTTGTATCAGCAAAACCATAACCTTGACTGAATAGGGTTAGCTGCATGCAAGTAGCTTTTCAAAAAGACTTTCATGGGAGATTTCTTCTAAGCAGCTCTCAGATATCCTATGTTTCTCTGTATTTCCTTTTCACAGTATTTAAGATGAGGAGTATATAAGATGAGGAGTTAGTGATAGGTTCTTCCAGAAGAGGGGTTGTGTCTTCCTCCTGGAGACTTTCATCCAGGACTTGGCTCTGTGATAGGGCATCAGTTCAGTCCCAGGACAGCAAAGAATAACACTTGCAATTGCCAAGATGGAAGAGAAGAATGCTTCCCTCTAGAGATCTCAGAGTGGATTGCTCTTACAGGCTCTCATTCAGGTTTTGTTTGGTTTTTTAAAATGACTGTAATGATTCTTGTCAGTCATCATATAATGCAACATCAGGAGACAAACGAAACTCATTTGCAACATCAGAAAACTGAATAAATTACAGGCAGTTGTGAGACTTGTAAGGAGAAAGAGGCTGGCTCACAATCTATTTGTGGAAATAACATGGATTGCCGCAGCTTTATTGCGGAGACCAACGTGTATCCAAGGTGTTCCAACACCTCTCTGGCCCATTCAATCTTCCTCTTCTGGTGTCAGAGTAGAGTCAATGCTTCAGCAAGGGATTGATCCCTTCCATAGTTTGTAAACTCTGTGGAAGAGCCCTATGTCAAAAGGTCTTAAGGTCACATCAAGCTTCATTGATATAGCTCAGCAAAAATCTGAAGGAATCTTTAAAAACAGAAAATGTTTGGATCCTGAAGCCCAGTAGGCTAAAATTTAAGATCAAGCTTTAAATAAATAAATAACATTTTAACACAAAGACTGGAAAGAACATCTCCATGGTATTAGCTGTACACATTCTGAGCCTAGAATCTTTCTGTCATGCTTCTATAACCATTATCACTTTGAATGATACACCCAGAAACCAACGGTGTGTTTAGTAAAAGAGCTTTCAGTTCTTCAGAGCTTTTCATAACCTAGCCCAGTGTACCTGATGCATAAGGAGAACAGTCTCCCTTTAGAGTTAAGAGAAAGGAGGTCTCAAGATTAGATTCTTGAGCTAAAGAATTCTCTCAAGAAGCCCAGCTCTCACTGTGACTAGACTTCCCATATAAAACCTCACAAGTCAGTTACCAATAAGCAGCTTTATTTTTGTGTCAACTAAAAACCAAGCAATAGTTCACTTCTGGGGAAAAAACACTTTTTGCTTTGAAAAATACACTTCTCTGCAGTTTGACATTTGTTCATTGTCCTCATAACCCTATCTAAATTTAGTTTAGCTTCTCAAAGTCTGGAAAGTCACACATTAAAATCTGCAACCAACATTTTGCATTTATAGAATCATGTAACACACACATTAAACTTGGCAGAAATCTGCAAAAAAGTCTATCCCTTCTCAGAAGATTTACATATATAAAAGTAGATTGTTCATTAAGATTACAAAATCAGATGATTGTGTTGACAGTTACTTACGTGTCCAGATCCTGAACCAAAGTCTACATCTTACTTGACTAAAATAAACATTCTCTCCCAGTTTATTCCTGTAACTGAATACAGTGTCTGACTTCATTCAACATTTCTTACAGACTTTGTATGATCTTTAGCAAAAATATTTCCATGGCATCAGTGACAAAATACTTTGTTTCTCCAGACAGAGGTACATACTGAAAACTCACAGATACCCATAATTACAGTTGATTCAAACAATGCAGATAGGATCTTGTGGAAAAACACAGTGCATCATCTTCTAAGCATTTTCTAAATTATATATAATTACATATGGCTAGTCTTCCAAGGCATGTATTACTAATTTGTTGGGTAATTTGGTTAGCTAATCATTGGTAATAAAGACTTGCAATAATTTCATATACATATTATATAATCATGTTAATCCCATCAGAACAACAGTTTTAAGGATCATTTTATGGACAATAGTGTGAAAATTGGTATTAAGGACAGCAATAGGATTACCTCAATAGCAACAGATCTGTACTAAGAGAAAACCACCACAGGACATAGCACTAAGAGAGTCAACAAGCTTTTGCTATTTGCTTCTGGGCTCTTACCATCAGTGTACCTTGCTAATGTCTCAGCCAGCAGAACTATCACCTCTTTGGGAGGCTGGGATTGCAAGATTTAATAATATATTTTGTATGAGAATAAGATCCTCAGCCTCATGGTTCCTTCTCAGAATTGCACCGCATTTAGAGGTGAGGGCAGTAAGAAGTTTCGGATGGGAATCTTCACCTAGGTTGTTCAGGGAAATAGATTAACACCTTAAACAGCTGTGCAGTGCCAGCTTTTTAAAACAAAAATCAGCAAAAAGTAATTTTTCCTAAAAACACGTTTGTATCAATTTTTCTACACATGATCAGTTACTTAGAGTCTAGTTCAACATAAGCAAGGAGTAGAACAAAACAATGACAAGTGGATGATCAAACTGGTAACAAAGGTGATATAAGGAACTGTGAAGGAAGAGAATAGATGCAGCCACTTACTGAATGTTTTCACTTAGGCACCAGCAACATTCTAAACTGCTCTGACCCAGCCACGTGAAAGCGACATTGGATTATCTAGATGCAAATGGAAATGAGTTAAACTGGGAAGTTTTTCGTATGAGGACAAGTCCTAAATAAAATACAGTACATGCATCGAGAGAAAATATTACTAGTCAGAAATGCATCAGATCCTTTTTTTTTTTTTAATTTCAGGAGAAGCTATCTTGCCAGAGCTACCTAGCCTACTTTAACTCATAACTCCCAGGTAACCCACCTCCTCCATCTCTTGTAACTCACTTTGTCTTGGAGGCAAAGAGGTGAGAGAATAAACAAATCACAGAAAGCTGAAAAGTTCTGTCAAGTGCAGCCAAAACCCTGTCACCACTTGAGATGTACAGCCACAATCCAGTCTTTCCACTGATTTTACTGTCTGTCAGATCACACCCTCTAAGGAGGGATAAAGGATTGATTCCCCTTCCCACCATCAAACAAAAGTGCAGAATTTGCTTTTAACTGAATTATTCAGAAAGCTTGAGGTTTGCTATAAAAAAAAAAACAAAAAACACTGTAGTTATTTTCAAATTTATTTGGAAATACTCACTTGAAAGTTCTTGTGATTATGTTTGAAACCAACTTTCAATATCTAATATAAAAGTAATAGAGGAAAACATATCAAACTCTAGCATATGCAAAGGAACATCTCAGTAGGATTAGGAAAATAATCAGTTTGTTAATATACATATAAACCCACAGTAGGTTCCTAGTCAAGTTGGAATTTAAAGCAATATTAATTTTTTTCTCCTTTTCAGTCAGTTATATTTTTGCATTTCTCTAGAGATTAAGTTTTCATTTCCTTGTCCCATTCAGTGCAAAGTCTGAAGAATTCAATTGTATTAAATATACATATAAAGACTGCTTCTTCCACAAATCTGAATTCTAAATCTAGTATTGGCTGATTAGAGAAAGACTTCAGTTTTCAGTGTAGGGTTTTTGTTTCGTCTATTTTTATTTTAAATATTAAAGCTCAAAATACAGGCGTTGGGGGTTTTTTTTGCTAATATTTTATGAACCTATCAGTTCTGAAGAAACGTCTGTTGTGCAATATTGGCATTATAAGAAATTGAAGAGAATACTATAGGCAAGGAAAGGAAGGACTACAGCAGCAACAACATTTCTTGAAATTTATAACTCTAAAGCACTTTCAGGGTCTGCCAGAGTTATACACTGCAAGGTCCTTATAACTTAGTTGTTTCAGGTTATAGAATGCCCAAATAGGGATTTTGGTATTTTGGAGGTTTTTTTGTTGCTTGTTTCTTTTTGGTTGTTTTTGATTTTAACTGTTTTGCACATATGGTAGTTAGATTGTCATGCCTTAGTAGAGGAAGAATTAATTTTCTGATGTATTTTATTCTTGACAGTTTCATAGGCTCCTGGTTTGAGTTCATAAGTAAGTTCTATAGAAGAATATTGTTTTTTGTTTAATGTGTAATAAAAACTTAACTATTAACTACATTTTAGACACAACCTTAATTCCATCACAAGAGAAAATGAAGCTCAGAGTCAGCACATATTGAGCTGCCCCATATGAAAGAGGAGCTGAGGAAAACAAACAATGCTTTTAAGAAAGGGAATATGTTTCATTTTGTTGTACATAAAAGCTAAATACAAACAATAGAGGCTTTAAGCAATTGCATATGTACTATTTTCTAGTCTTTAGAAAACCATCCTTGTAATGTACAAATGTCCTGATTTTATGCTGTCACCAAGACATGGCATATAAAATTTTACACGCTGTCTTTACCACATCATTCTTGTAAGTTAGCTGTGAAGTAGAATTGAAATGAGACACTACCATGCAATGCTGTAAGCATCACTTGAAGGAAATGTGTGCACAGTATTTAAATTACCATTGGTCTTTTGCCTCCCCCTTCTTTCATACAAAAACCAAATTGTTACAGCAAAGTATATCAAATTAAGCAGAGCTTTTCAAAGATAAGATAGATAATAGTTTGCCTTTATCACATTGTATCTTCTTCAATATAACATTTTACACTTCTGTCTCTTCAGGGGATTTAGTTTGTTTGGGTTATTTTTTTTTCATTTAAGCTTCCAGTAACTTTCCATTGACAAAGTTGCAACAGTCCTTCCATGCAGTTTCAGTAAGGGGGGTTATTTTTGTTGGGGTTTATTTTGTTTGGTTTTGGTGGATTTCGTGGGGAAGTTTTTTTGTTTTGGGGTTTTTTTGAAGGGGATGGAGTTGCAGGGTGGTGGTTTTGGTTTCTTTTTAAATGTAAAATTTTCCTCTGAAGCTTCAGGCCCAAACAGAAACTTTTGAAGATTACTGACCTTTTGCATCAGTTTCTCAAACACCAACAGTGTTAAGACACCAGCCTGCTGTGAGCTTTAACAAGCCAAGAACTAGCAGCAACCTCAGGCTCTGATTTAGCAGTTCTCTTACGTAAAAGCTTTTTCCTCTGCCTTACCAAAGCTCCAGTTTTTCACTAACATTTTACACAACAGGATGGGCTTATTTAGTTTCCATTTATTTCTTTTTTCTTCTCTATTCTCCATGCAAATATACTTAATTTCTCTACATTGATTTTGCCGCACAGTAGTAAATTCCATAACTCTTTCTAAACTAAGTGGTAGTTCAGTTTTTCCTATCACCTACAGTCTGATTCCCTCCTGCCAACAAAAGTATGAAATTTTATTTTTTAAGGCAAAAAAAAAAGCATTTCCTTTTTTCTTTAAAAAAAAAAAAAGCAAGTGAATAAGTCTCCCACATTGGATCCAAGCTGACAATATTAGCGTAAAAGCATGATGCCTCTCCACAAGCATGGGGTTATTTATACTCCACCGTTTTTTTCCAGAGGTTATGTATGCTTACAGGTCCCACAGCTGCCAGCTGTCCTTTTAGACCCCCACAGGGTAAGGGGAGTAAAGGGATGATGGCTTGTTTTGGCCTAAGCTGTGAAAAGACAGTATGTGATTCTTTCCACATAATACTATACAAACACCACACTTTGCCCTACATACAGGATGTGGGAGCAATATAATAGACATCTTGCAATGTCTAAATGGAAGAAGTCATTTATGTAATTCCAAAAATACTAACATCAAAGTATTCCTGAGTTGGTAGTTTTGTGCCAGTGCCAAATGATCTAGGTTCTCATCAAACAATCTGCCACCTCTTCTGATAGTGCAGAGTAGCGTTCTTCAAGATACTGAGAGCTGTCTGAAATATCTACAATTCCCTAAAAGTAACAGTTGTAAAGTAGATTGATACCCCCTTTGTTACTAGGGTTAATTAATCAAAATTATATCCCCCTCCTCAAAGAAGTATACACTACAACTGGTTGCTCTGACCATGTTCAATCAGGTTTTGACCATATCCAAGGGCAAAAACTCTGTAACTGCTCTGAAAAACTTGTTCCAGTGTTCGACCTTCCTCAAAATAATAGTAATAATCTATCCTGTATTTCCACTGGTGCCTGCTGCCATTTGCTCTGTGGCCAGAAGAGTTTGGTTGCATCATCTTTTCCTTCTTCCCAATCCCACCCCCCCACCATGTATTTATACAGACAAACCTCCCCTCCTCTGTCTTTTCCAGCCTGAATAATTCCAGCTCTCAGCCTCTCATCCTGTGTCTGATGGTACAAGCATCATACCTGTGGTCCTTTATTGGACTCATTCAGGTATGTCCATACCTCTCATACCACAGAGCTCAGGACTGGACCCAGCATTCCAGATGTGATCTCACCAGTCTGAGAGGAAGGATCACCTCCCTTAACCTGCTGAAAATGCTTTTCCAAATACAGCTTGGGAGGCTGTCAGGCTCTTTTGTTGCAAAGGCACATCGCTATTTCACTGGCACCCCTTGTCCACCATGTCCTTTTCTGCAAAACTCTTTTCCAGGCACATGCCTTATGAAGAGCAACTGGGGGAACTCTGGAGAAGAGGAGACTGAGAGGAGACCTTATTGCTCTCTACAACTACCTAAAAGGAGGTTGTAGCAAGGCTGGTGTTGGTCTCTCCTCCCAAATTACTAATGATAGAATGAAGGAAATGGCCTCAAATTGCGTCAGGGGAGGTTTAGATTAGAGATTAGGAAGAAATTCCTTACTGGAGAGTGGTTGGGCACTGGAACAGGCTGCCCACGGAGGTGGTGGAGCCACCATCTCTGGAGGGGTTTAAAAAAACTCGTAGATGTAGCACTTGAGGCTCTGGTCTAGTGGCTAAAGAGATGTTAGGATGAAGGCTGGACTTGATCCTGATTGTCCTTTCCAACCATAATGATTCTATGATTACATCCTCAGCTTTTCTCTTTCTACCATCTCTCACCCAAATCGTGCATCACCACAGGTCAGGGAGACTTCAATATCACCTGCTGCTGTATGTGCTATCCGTAACAGACCTCTGTTAAAGCCCCCACTTGATATCTTCTCCCTGTAAAAGGCAGAAAGGTTTCCAAGCCCTGGAGAGAGCAGGAAGTCCTGCTCCAAGGTTTGTTTATTTATGTATATATATATATATATATATATGTAAAACAACGCTCCTCATGTCTTTAATGGACAATGTTAATGGACCCTCACCCTTTCAGAGGCACAGCGGCATCCCCCTAAGAGGGGAAGCTCAATATGAAGCTGCTTTGGCCTGTCCACAACTCATCGCCTTTCAGGAAAGCCACCAGCTGTGTTTTAGGACTATGTGTAATTTCCCATTCTAATTGATGTTTAAACTAAATGAGACATTATACTGGCTCTGTTACACAGGAATCAAGCGAGTTGGAGTGCGTTTGCCCCACTCAAAACCAATGGGTGTCTTTATCAGCTGGGCTCAACAATGGAGAAGGATTCAAAGTAGCATTTTTACTTAGCCCAAAATTGGTTAAATCAGTTCATTTGTGCTCCAGTGAAACATTTTCCCTTGACACAAGTTTTTGGAGATTTACTCAAACTTCTACCTGAGATGAGAGGAAGCCATTTGATGACAAGGGAGATCTCATTACTCATCAAGCAGCAATCAAAACCGAAGCTAGTGAATGCAGCAGAGCAGGAGGTTAGTGAGGGACAGCAGACCTAGTCCTGGTCACGGGCTCACCATGATGTCACTAGAGCCTGTGCCAGATCCAGGATTGTGCCTCCCTGGCTGCACAGCATCTCTGCTCCCCCAGATCACCAAAGCTTTGGTTGAAGTTCTTGCTATGAGGTCTGGGTACAGCTGCAACTGCCTTGCTGGCAGATTTGACCACAAAGAGCTCATCACTCAGGAGCACTAAGCCACCAGCATCTCAGAAACCCAAGAAAGATTTTGTTTGGAGGGTCTCTGGTCCACTCCCACCATGACCAACACTGCAGCTACGGCTGGTTGCTCAGGGCCATGTCCAGGTGAGTCAGGGCAGAGCCCACAAGCCACAGAATCAGCAGGATACATTTGGGTGCTGACTCAGAAAGTCCCTTCCTCACTCAGGTACATGACCACCACCTGATCTTTCCACCTCTCAAGATGCCACTGGACACAGCCAAAAGATTTGATTGCACTACCGGAGAAATTCTTTCCCCTCTCTTGCAGAAATTGCACAAAGCTTGGGCTTTGCCCCAGACGTGAATGAGATCCAAAAAATACAAGCATCACCATTTGTGCTTGCGGATCCCCATGGATGGGTCCAAAGCATCCTACCTCCTGCTACCACACACACAGTCCTGAGCTCGGCCTCCTCTTCTCCAGCTTTTTTAGCATGGCCTTCACATGCACATGCTTCATTTGTGACCACAGCATTTCATTACTAGTGGAACAAATATGCTCAAAGAACGTCTGTGAGCAAAACCTAGAAAAAAAAACCCTATAAATAAAAAAAGCAGTCATCTTTTCCAGCTGGGAGGTCACAGCGGAGGGTAAACCTCCTTAAGAAACCCTTTGCCAAGCTCTGTAAGATATTTTCCGGGATGTGCATCAACTCTGCAGGCAACCAAGTGGATATCTTGGGAAGGCTTCTTCCCCAAAGTTTCTCATTAGTAAGGATGCAAAAAGGGACTCACAGTCTTATTTTTGTCCTTTCTATCTCCTTTTACTTTGATGCACTTCACCGCCCAGGGGATTTTCACTAGAGAATGACCTTTTTCATAGCATAGCTCTGTCAAAAATGACACTTGCTGTAACTAAAAAGCAGGCAAATCAAGAGCGACTGTGGCCAAGCAGTTTACAATACTATTTATGCCCACATCTATGTGCTGCTTTTAAAAATACAGCAGCGAGCGATACACAGGACCCTTTTTCTCCTCCAAACCAAGCGAGGTCTACAAGCTGCCACAGAAAAATAACATGCCGCGTTTGCTAGATCTCTTTATATATATTTTGTTTGTTTGTTTTGTTTTAAATAAACTTTTTGTATTTTTTTTTTTTTAATAAACATGTATCAAACATCTGAAAGAGAAAAGCAGTTTATCACAACACTGCCTGGGAGCGTGGCTATAAGTTTAAAGCTTCTACATAATTCCACTTGGGGGGATTCATAACCAAAGCAGGCAAGCTCTGGGCAGGCAGAAAGTGGGTTCTATGGTAATCTAGCAGCTGCCTGTGGTTTAGTCCCCCAGGGGAGGCACCGAAAGCCCCATGACTTGAGACATTTAAAAATAGGCAGAAGGAAGAATTTGCAAGAACGCCACTGGGAACAGCTCTGCGTCAGCTGAGGATGGGCAGTGGCGGCTTGTCCCCTGCCCATCCTGGGTCTGACTCTGCTCCTGGGGACCATGTAGTCACGGCACAAAGGTGCTGAGACCCAACAGGCAACGCATGAGCTGTTAGCCGTGATGACGCTGGTCAGGTTGGGGATGTTGTGTCACGGTGTCGTAGGCTTTCCTTAGTGCCAAACCAAGCCATAAATAGGAAAGCCAATACTTCAAGTTTTCAGTAAAAACCACCTGGGAAATTTTTAATCCTGCCATCTTTCCCATCCTTGTTCACAAGGGCCAGGGATCACGTCAAATAATCTGATTTTTTAAAGTATTTCATATATTTATATATAAATAAAGATATTTTGGAGACTATTTTTGCAGGAGGTGGAAGGCAACATAGCTGCTTTAGATGCTCTATCATACCAGCGATGCCGTTGTGCCCACGGGGAAGCGCCAACCAGACGTGATGGGAAAGGCAGTGTTAGTCACCAGGGCTGCTGGTGACAGACAGACAGACAGACGCCTAGCCATAGCCGGCAGAGAGGTGCCATCTGATGCCCTTCAGGAGCGTGATTTCCCCGCGTTGCGGCTCGCTTTTCAGGTCTCCCATGAGCCGGAGGAAAGCAATGCCCAGGGAAGGGGGGGAGCGGTAACTTCAGCCCATTAAAAATTAAAAGAAGGGAAATGGTTTCAATTGATTAACCATAAATATTTGTTCCTCTCTCTCTCTCTCTAATCCTTACGCTGATTTCACTGACCTCAACCTTCTCAAGGGAGCGGAGGACCCACGCTAGACCTCTTCCTACAGCGTGCAACAACCCGCTCATGTCCAAATTTCACTCAGCATCCTTCACTGCTTCACGCCACAAAGTTGCCCCATCCAAATAATCAGAGGAGATTGAAAGCAAAAAGTCTGGCTCCCATTTCAGTCACACCTTTTGAAGTATTTTCCAGCTCTCCACAAATTAACACATAGTCAAACTTCCCTCCTTTCCTCTTACTCTTTCCAGCAACACGCCACTGACACTACAAGCAACAAAAGCAGCATTAATTCTTCCTATGCCAATATAATTGCATCTAATAAAATCCCTGTGATTTTTGGTGTCAGTCACCCAGGGATGAAGCATCCAAGGAATGTGCTGTCACAGCACGCTGGGAGCAGATCGGTGACGAGTAAATCAGGAAACAGAGACATTTTTCAGGGTGGTAATTAATGTCAGAATTACTGCTGGCCCTCGTATCCTTCCTCTGAGCTTTGAAAAGTGATGCTGCTTCTTACAGAGATATTGCAAAGAGGAATAGTGGAGACACAGAGGATTCAGAGATAGCAAAATCTGCGTGTTTAGACTATTTAAGGCATATATGCTTAGCAGTATAAATGTTAGATGACCTATGGTCCTAACACGTCCTTTCCGAAGCTTAAAGGCTGCCATTAACATTGTAACTGATGCGCATGTTTGCCCCCCAGTACTGAAAAAATGAGGCAAATGCTCATTTTCCAGCCTCCCAAGACCTCAAGGGACGGTGGTTACAGGTACTGGGGAAAGCAGTTGGGTTGTTTTTCACATGGAGGCCAAATGCAGGATCGATATTGCTTTAGTGGCTGGCAGATGATGAGATCATGTCTAAATTAATGCAACTCAGACACCCGTCTGGGAGCTGAGTTCCCAGAAAGAGGGCTGAGGAAGGAAGCAGCACAGCCTTGGCCGCCACAGGGAGGAAGAAACTCTCTCTCGGGGTGGTTAGAGCAAAGCATGGGTGAAGCCATAAGCAAACTGGTCCTCCACAGCTCCATGGGTGGTGGAGATGGCCACAGTGGGCAAACTGTAAGCCAAAACTGGCTTACAGGGGAGGGAGACGTGATGGAGAAGCACAAGATTGTGCAAGGGTTCCCTTAGTTTTAGGTTGGCACAACCCAGGCAGCCCAGTCCAGCTTTAAAGGATGACTTTGCCTTGAGTTTTGGACTGCAGACCTCCCATAACACCCAGTTTTCACCTTCTGTGTGGTCAGTCCTGGCCTGAGCCGTACCCAAAGCCCAACTTTAGCAGCCAGGAGATGGCTTGATCCTGCAACAGTCATCATGAAACACCAACTTACACCAGCATTGGGGCCAGGAGCTATATGAAGTTGAGAGCATCCACTCCAATCCTCCATCTACAGCACTGTATAGACCACTTGAGGCTTTCAATACTGAGTTTAAATACAATGGGTGAACAAACACTTCCAGCAACACATTGATGGATTCATGCCAGGATTTCATCTGGAAAACCCTCTGCAGGACACCTGGGCCAGGGCTGTGAAGCTGAAACCACAATACACCCCAACACCTAGCCTTAAATGTTAGACCCCACTGCCATCTTGTGGCAAATACTTCCCAAAAGAAAGTAAAAAAGGGGGAAAAAACCTGTTCAAAAGTTGCAGGCAAAGTAAGCCAGTGCAGCTTGGTTACTGGGAACAGGATGGGGCAACTCATTGCTTCTCTTAAATGACGCTGAGACTGAACCTGTAGCAGCGTGCCAGAGACAAACTGCTGTGGAGAAACACAAAGATGGGACGATGCAAACCAAATTTGCCAAGTTGGGAGCATAATCACACATATAGATCGTATTTGCTTGTACGGCCATGACTGCCTTTCACGCGTGGCTCTGGTACATCAATACTGGCAAAGATTTAGTCGCTGTTTCAAAAGGTTTAAACAGTTTCCAAAGTAATTGAGCGTCGCTCTGGTTCAAACCAGGCTTGTCAACCCTGACAAGCAGGATTAAGCTGCAGTTAGGTGCTACACCTCTGAATAAAAGGCAGAATTTACCAAGAGGATGCTTTAGAAGAGATGTTTATAATTTCCAGTGCTCACACCCCAGCAGAGCTTTTGCTTAGCAACTGGGGATCACTTCCCAGGAACCACTTTGCGAGGCATTAGCAAAGTGCCTTGATCACTTACCATCCAGTCATGCCGTGGACTGCTCTTACCATGCCACAGAAAATGACAGCAAATTGGTTTTCCTTCTTTCTATTGCAATAAGTAACCGCCAGACAGCAGCAAATCCGTGTATGATCCAAAACGCTCACCAGGTTTAGGTCCAAGTGAATAAAAACCTCACCGGACAAACACAAATCAATGAATCATTTAGAATTAGCACATCTCTTTCTTCAATACAAGTCTCCACTAGCAGGAACAGACCAAGAAAACAACAGGGGAGAATTGTATTTTGAAAAAAAAGACATAGAAAGCGGCAGCGTCCTGGCTTTTTAAAATTTGACTTAGATCTTAATAGCTCTACACACCTGACCATCCACACTGCGATGCTTTCTTCCATTAATATCTACACCACTAAGTTATCAGGAGGAACAACAGCATAAAAACATACTTCCAGACAACAGATAACACGTCTTTCAACAACTTTCTGTTTTCCTTTCTTTGGAGCTTTGCAAGTCTGTACAACTTTTACCCTGCTACGCGTGACAGGGATGGGTTACAAGAGGCTCAACACTTTGCTGGAGACAAACTTTTCTGCTAGAATTTAACTACTTCTGGAGTTTTAGCATCCCATTTACTGATTTTAACTTCATGAGAGTTTAAATGTTGGTGTATATTACAGACAAGCTTGCCCTAAATAAAATTAATTACACTGTCGATAGCTAGGTCTTTGACTTCTGAGATCAAAAAGCATTTGAAAGTTGATCTTGGACCTGGAGGAAAAACGTTCTATCCGCATTAACTTGAAATCAATGCACAAAGCAGGTCTAAGCATCATATTGGAGGCTTTATGGTATGGATGTTGTCTCTGGGTTTTAGAGAAGAGGTATTACCCATCTCCAGCCTCTCAGGGACCTGAGGATGAGCAGTTTAGATGATGCTATCAGCTGCTGTCACGAAAACGCAGGCAGGAGATTGTTACAGGGCTGTAAGTTACTCCCATAAATAAATCAGCCATAACACTGTCAGCAGTTTTTAGAAGTAAAAGCCAGAGAAACCCATATAGATGTTAGAGGGAGCTGGCACCAGACAGATCCACTTATACCTCCAGCTGGCATCAAAACCTGAGAAACTTTGTCATCGTCTTGCTGAAGGCCAACTGCAGCAAAGCCCTTTGCCACAAGAGCCCAGGACACCAGAGCAGCGACCTGGAGCCACATCAACAGGCGGGATCCTGCCCATGAAAACAGAAGCTTTTTTAACCCACGGGTGGGGATTAATTTGGGGGCAATAAAGGAAAAGAAGGCAGGTTGCAGGTGCAGCGTGCTCAGTACACCGTGCAGCTGCCTGTCGCTTCCCCAGCGATGAGACAGGAGAAGAACGGAGCGGACTTTAACTGAAAAACAAGAGTGATACCAAACTGGCTTGGTTACCATCGTCACAGCTACCACGAAAAAGGCTGAGGTATGGGAAGATGCCAGGGGACAAAACGTGCCAGGCTGGAGGGCAACAGGACGTGCCCACAGGCCCTACGGAGAGTTTGTCCTGCACGTTGAAACATCTCTGGGTGACGGGAACAATGCAGGACGGGGCAAAATGACCTTCACAACAGCACACAGACACAGTCTCTTCTGCCTGCCCGGCCTGGAAGCAGCAGGGGAAAGGCTCAGGCAGGGATTAAATCTTGACTAGAGCCATGCACAGGTTTAATAACTTTTAATAGAGTTAATAAACATGGGTGGGCACCGAAATCCCCGCTGTTACCACAAGCGCCAGGTCATTGTCACCTTCCCCTGCGGTAACTGCAGCTCAGGATGTTCAGAGCCTTCAAAAAAAAGCAACAGCAAAGGAAAATGTTGGACCTGGGTTTCTTTGGCCATCACACGCAGCCTCTGCTTTGGGCAGGGGGTACAAAGGGATGTGCTGACCTGGGGAAGGACGAAGTGACACGCTCTGCTGGCACGGCTGGCAGCTGCACACCTCCCCGGGCAGCGCCGTTGGGTTTATTAAATCAGCCCATACCCTCAGGAAAGAGGATGATAAATTTGAAAGAAGCCTCAAACCAACCGCTTCTCCTTTATCTTGAAAGGAGGGACAGCCCCGGCAGTGCAGGAGTTTGGGCCGGGTGACAGCAAGGCGCGTTTTGTGACAAGACGGAGGAAAGCAGCGCGGATCTGCGCCCAAGGACAGCCAGCTATGAATGATTTCGCTGAGATCAATCACTACGCACAGAAGAAAACTGCCCATCCCGAACTCGGCAAACATCTGCGACAGCTTCTGCTGGCAGAAGGGTGACGCTGGGGCCCGGGTGCTGAGGTTGCGTGGAACTCCCGGGCTCCTACAGCAACCTCCCCATCACCCCGGGAGCTGGAGCAGCCCCACGCTCCCCCTCTTCGCAGTCTGTGGAGGCGAGAGTCACGCACAGGAAAATCCCCAAGACCCCACGTTGAGTGATGCAGACCCCCCCCCAAAAAAAAACCACCCCCAACACCGGCGCAGGGGGATAACTAGAGGCAAAGCCCACGGGAGGGGCTTGAGGTTTGGGCTTTGGGGAGCGCGTTGGGAGGATGGGGGTCAGGATAAAGGGGCTGGGGAGTGGGACACGGACACACACACACACACAGCACCTGCCCCGGAGATGGGGCGGGCGGCTGCTGCCAGCCCGGGGCAGCGGCCAAACAACTTCCCGGCTCCCGCGGCAAACTTTTCCCAGCGCCTGGAAAGCACCGGCCGCCTCCCGCCCGGGCCCCGGCCGAGCATCCCTCGGGGAGCCGGAGCGGAGCCGCGGCGGGGAAGGGAAGAGAAGGGAAGGTGGGGGGCCGCCGGTAACGGGTTCTCCGAGCCCCCGCCGGGCTCCGAAAGCCCCTGACGCGCCCGCGCACCATCGATGCCGCTTCTCCGGGGATCCGAGACGGGTTTGGGGGGGGGGGGGGGTCGCGGTGTCCCGTTGCCTCCTGCCCGGCCACTGCCCAGCTCGGGAAGGGGTTTTGCGGGGGGGAGTGCCCCATCCCTACCTCTCAGCCTTGGTGAACTTGCGGAAAGCCTGGCGGAGGTCGTGGAAGGAGCGGTAGGTCTGCGGCTCGGCAGAGATGCCCTGCGCCCGGGTGGTGCGGGGCCCGATGTGCGGGCTGGGGGCCGGCAGCACCGACTGGCATTTGTGCAGCCGCCGGCGCAGCTCCTGGATCTCCTCGTCCTTCTCTCCCAAGCGCCGCTCCAGCTCCTTGATCCGCTCCTCCTTCAGCAGCAGCAGCTTCGTGAAGTCCCCCTCCAGCTCGGTCATTTTGGGGGTGGTCCCTTCTCCCACCCCCGCCGGCGCTAGTGCCGAGCCGGTCCCCGCTCGGGGCGGGCAGAGCTCATGGAGAGCAGCGGCTGGATCCGCTCCCCGGGAGAGGGAGAGGGGCGGGGGGCGGCTCCTGCCCGCCCCGGGTCAGGGCAGCGGCCCCGGCATCCCCGAACGGCCCGGCGGGAGGCGAGGGGTCAACACCCCCAAAACCAGAAAGAAAGAAGCGGGGGAAAGAGGCAAGAAAAGGGGAAAGAGCTTTTGTGCCGCTCCGCGAGGCTGGGATCCTGGAAATAGCAACAATTACCATGTGATCGGAGGGTGACGCAGCTCCTTGTAACTGGAGCCGAAGACTTGGGATTCAAACGAGAGCACTTCATAAATATTAAATTGCCAGCTGCTAATGAGCCCGGCGGAGCCGCCCCCCGGCCCTCCCTCCCGGGAGACGGGCACCTCAGCCCCCGCCTCACTTCCCCGCTCCTTGCCCCCGCTGCCTTCCGGGTACCCCCATCCCTGCAGCAACTCGACCCCCGGCCCCTCTGGAGCACCCTACGTGTCCCCTTGCCCCCCTCCCTGCCGCCCCGCATCCCACCCCTCCTGGGCACCCGCGTCCCTCCCCAGCAAGGTTCCCCATTCCCCACCCTCTCTTCCAGGTGCCCCCCAGGTCACCCCACAACACAACGCCCTTCCCATCGCCCTGTGGGGGGCACTCAGCTTCCCACACCCCCCAGGCACCCCTCACCCCGGGATGCAGGGAGGGCCTGCACCCCACACCACGGGAGAGCAGGGCCCATCCCCAGGCACACAGAGACTGGGGACCTGGGGAAGATGGGCGGCCTGGGTGCTTGCCAGCAGCTCTGAGGAGGCAGGAACTCACCCTTCCTGGACTTATTTGGAAGAGCCCATCATGCACATGAATTTTTCATGCCGGCTGGCAGAAGAGGACATCAGCTCCCGTATCACCTTCCCCCCCCCAACCCACCCTCACCTCCAGGAAGGAGGGCAGGAGGCCCTTACTGCAGGCAAAAAGGGGGGCCTGGCCCAGCCCCACAGACAAGCCTTGGGCCCCAAAGGAGCCCAGGAACCCCTCAGGGTCCACTCCCCCACCCTGGGGCACTCATGGGGTCTTGTTCCCTAGGTTTGGGGCTTGTAGGCCTACTAGGACAGGGCAAAGATAGGACAAAGCATCTGAGCTGGGCTTGGAGGAGAAGGCTGTACCACAGGAGCCTTAAATTAAGGTGGAAAAAAATCAATTAGCAGCCTCTCTTTTAATGAGTTGGAGGTGTGCTTCACACACTTGTCCCTGCAGCCTTTCTGGTGTGGTTGGAAACCTCTAGGATCAGAGCTGCTCCCGGTTCCTGTCCTTAGCCCAAAAGCATCCCTTGGGCCAAGGGGTCAGGCAGGGCTGAGGGGAGCCAGCACTGGAAGGTGGCGGGGGGAGGGAGAAGAGGAAATTATTTTAAAATATATTAATACTGATTGGATTTTGCTTTATTGGAAGGCAGAGAGCGCCATCTCGTGTAGGAAACGATAGTGGAGGGGAAAGATTGACCCACCAACCAACCCTCCACACCCTGCTTGGGAAGGGAAGATGCTGTGGATGGGCAGCCAGGAGCTCAGCCGCACACGGATGCTCAGCACCTTCCTATTTCCCTGTTAAAATCATGTTTCTTTAATAATAATAATAATATATAAAAAAAATCTTTGTTTAGGAAAACAGGAGCACTCTCCTGGCGCTCCTCAGGGCCTCTGTGAAAGTATTTGGTGCCAGGGAACTAGAGAAAGGCAGGCACGAGGAAATACATTATTTCCTTATAAAACGCGTAATCAAGCAGTCAGATTTCACCAATATCAAGCCAGGCTTTTCAGGGTTAGGTTTTAAACTCACTGCTCATTCTTCATACTCAAGGACCACCTAGAAGCTTTGGCCTCCTCAAAGAAAACAGGAACTGGGATAAATATGGAAATAACCACAATTTAAAGAGAGAATATAACCGAGCAGCATGGAATTCCTTCCTACCAGATTAGTGTGCAGTTGTGAGATGGGTTTAGAAGTGGAGGGGGTCTTTATTCCCCAGGAACATCAAGATGACCTGCAGGATGTAGGGTGTGGGATGCTCCTCCACATGGTGGTGGGGGGGGGGAAGGACCTTCCCATGGTCCCTGGTGTTACTGAAAGCCCCAGTCCCCGAAGTAGATGAGTCCTGGAGAATTTCAGCATCTAATAACTTCAGAGCTAACTTCTTATTTCAATAATTGCCAAGACCAACCTGGGAGCATCTCCAGAAAACCAGCAGAAGACATGTGAAAACCCAAACCCCAGATATACTTGGCTCAGGTATATTTGGAGAGCAAGGCAAGAAAAATAAAAATCTCTGGAGCAGAGGACAGCAGGACAACAGAAGCTGGTCCCAACCTGCCTTCTTGCTCATACAACCTCATTTTTAAGTACATGAGCAGTCCAGTATGTGATCATTATTAATATCTCAGCTTGCTTTGGTTGCTTGGGAGTCACAGAAGGGAAAACAGAGTCAGTTGTCTACTTTGGATCTAGATTAAGTGCTATAAATATTTTTATATATATATATAATATGTACATGACACTAAAAACAGACGTTGCATTGACTCTGTGAGCTTACTGACAGCCACAGCAAGTCACCAAAAGAGTGTTACCAATTTTACAACCAGCAACTGCTGCGGCTTCAAGGTCAGCTCCTGGGGAAGCCCAAAGAAGAGTTACCCACAGAACAAGTTGTTGGCAAAGCCTATGAAATCCCAGCCTTCCCTCAATCTCTACATTAAGCCAAAGTCACCCTCAGCATCCATCAGCCCTTCCAGGAGCAAGCCTGGTGCCGTGTCTGGATTTAGCCTAAAGCGACTGTTTTATCTAAAGATCAGCATCTTTCAAAAAGCGCAGAGATAAAACACAGCCTTCAATGAAGCAACAGCAAGCAGCATTAAGACGCTGAGTAGAGCCAGACATCTTAATTGGCATTGACCCTCTGAAGTCCTCCAGACATTCCGTATATATGAAAAACTAGGCAGGGAGCGAGGCACCTTCTGACTGGAAACCCTTCAGGGCAACCAGGTTTGGAGCAACACAGCCAGTGACCTTGCAGCAATGAGAAGATTCAGTGTTAACCCATCTTCTTCCTCGGGAGGGAAAAGCTATGGACCTGCCCTACCTTCCCTGCAAAGTCACCAGAAAATAGCACCACAACCAGTCCCATTTACCCTGGTATTAGTACTTTGCTTTTAACACAGGGACAGTTGCAGCTATTGCCAGTGGTGAGGTTGGGGGAGCAGACTGGTTGTAGCCTAGGTAGCTCCTACAAGAGTTTGCAAAGAGTTTTATGACCACCTTATTATTGGAACTTCTTTTAAATGCAGCTTTTTGAGTCTGGCCAACGATACCTTGAGGGATTATAGTTTATCCAAGGAAAGAGCTATAAGAAAGGGCAACGTTTGCCAGCATCCCAAAGAAGAGAGTCCCTCCATTCCCACGACTAACTCCCAACTGCGGGTGAACATCCGCAGCAACGACTTTCCACGTGCAAAAGGAGACAATATACTTCCAATGCTGGAAGCAGCCCTGTTGGCTCTGGTCAGCCCTGCCGGAGCTTATTTTCTTGGCTCCCAGTAGCTTTTCTGTTATGAAGCACTATAGAAAACAGTTTACAGAAAGCAGCTCTGTAAAATATGCCAGCTATCGAACCCAGGAAGGCTCAGCACCTTCATTGCTCGTTCAAGCTTTTTCTAATAAAGGCAGATCACTTTGCAAGCCCAAAGCACGCAGACATTACCCAGACTGGGGCTGTAATTATCCCCCTGCAAGCTGTGCCAGCTATCTCTTAGTGTAACTTCAACCCAGTATCAAAGGTGATACTGGATTTTTATAAAATAAATACCCTGGCTTTTATTCCGGCCGTACAGCCCCCACCATTTCTCTTTTAAACTCACGTTTGCAAGCAAAGAGCCTCTGCAGCAACAGAGTGGGCTTGAGGTCTCAGCGCTGTGTGGTTTGGAGGAGCCGTATGAAGTCAGTAATCCCCTCCGTGTTAAAAAATATACTTAAAAAATTAAAATTCAGTATTCATGATCTATTTCAATAGCAACAAAAGTCTAAACTTTTTTTTTTTTTCCTCCTCTCTCTTAACATCACCTAAAGTTTTGCGGCAGCTTCCTGAGAGATGTGGCTGTCTTGGGGATCAGATGACAGATGGAGAACAAGGTAGGACTGTAGGACTTTAGGACATTTAGAAGGGTTTACACTTGTGTTTATAGAGGGGCAACGTTAATAAAGGCTAAGAATTAAGAATACGTTGACTATCTTTTTGTTTTAAAGGGCAGCAGATATTTAATACATGTCTATCTAGGGGGTCACTTGACACATGGGTGCAGCGCAAGAGAAGATGTGTCCTATGCAACACAGTGCCCCAAGTCTAGGCGTGCTGCTGGTGGCCCTCACAGGCCATCAGTCACAGCATCACAGCATCTCCCAGTCCTGGCTTGTTCACATAGCCCTGCTCTCCCTTTGCCTTTCAGCTCTATTTGGTGAATCACCCCTCGGGAGGAGGTGCGACGCCAAAAGCAGGGTGGTACCAGGTTGAGTGCTAAATGAATTCAGATGGATCCCCACCCTTTGCCTTCTTACAGCTTTTTATTTTTAAATAATTTTTCTTATGATACACAAGGTGATTTGTTAGGGGAGGGCATTTCAAGATTACAAAGAGGAAGGATTAAGTTTTGTGTCAGTGAACATCATTTTAGTCCCCATTTCACCGGGTAATTTAATAAACTGTGTCACGTCCTCAGTGTCTAATTTACTAACTGCTATGAGGCCTTCTCACCACGCAGTAACTCCTCAGATGGGAAGTAGAAAGCATCCAAATGGTTTTCTTCACACAGGGAAACAGGGAAAAGATATTTATATTAAAAAAAACAGCCTTCTCCATCCCATCGCATCTGACATGATGGAGCAGCCTCCATGCTGAGCTCCTTGCAGATCTCCTTACAGGTTCTTGCTGCCTGGCACCTTCAGATTGGCTTTGGGCAGAGCACAGTGTGTGAGGATCATAGAATGGTTTGTGTTGGGAGGGACCTCAAAGATCATCTAGTTCCAACCCCGCTGCGATGGCAGGGACACCTCCCGCTAGACCAGGTTGCTCAAGGTCCCGTCCAATCTGGTCTTGATGTACATGCCACATGTCTTACAGCTGCAAGCCCTGCAGCTACCAAAGCATGCAAGACATTGCTCCTTTGGATCATGGAAAGCATCTGGTGATGCTGCACACTTCCATGGAACTGGATGGAATTTCCCTCCCCTGCTATTTGTTACAACCCATCAAACCTTCCAGAAAAATGATGTTACAGACACCGAGTTGGAAAAATCTGATCACTGATATCTAGGATTTTGGCTTACAAAATTTCATTAGCTTGCAGAAAAATAGCATGTCCCACATTTAAATACTTTTTTGCAGTGATGAGCTGGAAATCTTTCCTTGTGATCTCCTCTTGCTTTCTTGGCACATTTTCTCACTGCTGCTTAGGACATGTTGCTTTGCATACAGTCCCCTAGGTTTAATTTCCTCTTGTATTAGTATAAATTAAAATAATAATCAGAATGTCACAACCAGGATGCCATTTTCCTTAAGGAAAATCAGGAAGCCAAAAATATTTGGATACATCAGAATCATCACCTACATGCTTTTACTGCCAAGCTCTCACCACAACTGCTCAACGGCATCAGAGGCTAGGAGGGGGGTGAAAAAAACTCCAGCAACTCCAAGGATAGCAAGGATTTCATTCTATTTTTTCCAGCCGGATCCCCCAGGCCCCACGTGGGTTTTGGCATGTTATTATATAAATAATCCTGACTACTGTCCCCTTGGTAGGCATTTGCAGGAGCGCATATGCTCCCAGACATGCTCCCTTTCATTCCACAGGCAGCCATGACACTCAGCCATCTCATTTTCCCCTCCTTCGCCCTCCCACTGCAACCCAATGTATTTTCACCAGCATCTAGACTGCAAGGAGCACTTCTTTTTTTAATATTGAGGGTAAAAAAACCTGCACAAGCAAGACCTGTTGGGGCTACAAAACTCAGCATCCAAATTTAGATGCTCCGAACGTCTACACCTGAATTCCTGCTGGTTTTTTTCTCTCTGTACTATCCCAGAAGAGTTCCCCTCTCTGTTTGTAGTTCTTAAGGCTGTATCCTCACTCCCATTCTGCATGTGGTAATTTTTGAAAAATGCTGAACACAGAAAAGTTGAGAGCTTTGTCAATTAAAAAAGTCACTTTCTGCCAGGCTTGTGTCCCCCTCTCACCTTTTCACCAGAAGATTGCCACGTAGTAACTCCCTTTTTAACATCTTCTATCACTCAATCTTATTACAAATATAGATGCAGAAATTTCTGACCTGTCTTCTCCGTAAAGATTTTTAAAATATATAATTAAGAAATCCAAAATAATTGTAAAGCAGTAATAAAAATCCCTTCACCTTTCAAGAAAACATCCTCCAGGGTGTTTCAGCTCTCCTACAACCCTCACCTTCAATGGCATTTGAAACATCCCAATTTCTTGAAAGGCAGAAGGAAGACATTGGACCTGTGTGTCTCAGAAAAACACCAAGAGACCACGCACAGGAGGAGGAACAAATCCTGTTGAGGAGCGTTGTCCAAGACATGTGCAAAGCAGCGTATCTATAACTCAAACCTTAGCAAAGCCAGAGCCAACATACACGGGGGGTTACAATGTGGGGAGCAAAGGAGAACTTCAGGAGTTGTAGGAATTCAAGCCTGAGAATATACATTTTTTCTGCTATAAGACCCAGCTCTTCCTCATTCTTGCAAAACCATAGGAATGCAAGAGCCTTCATGATCACTTGCTTCTGTGTCCAAAATAAAAAGTAATCCTCTGCACAAGTGAGCTGCCATCCTTGGTAGATACATTTCTGCGGCATGAGCAACCCAGCCTGTGAATAGCATCACGAAATGAGCTTCTGCCACATGGAAGAGATTTAATCCCAAATATTAAAATCCCAATGCCTCATTCTTCTGAGACAGAGGGGAAAAGACATGCAGTAAGAAGAGTTAAGTTCCTGATGAAATGGCTGCTCCAAGGCTCCCAAGGAAAAACAACACAATTGACCAAAGTCTTCTGATTTCCTGCAACACGTTACCATGTCAAGCAATGACTGCGTGCTTCATTTCTCTGGAACTAACCAGGTGGTTCCCAGAGGAGCATTCTGAGCTACTTTCCATGCTTTTGCAGAAAAAAGATACAGTTCCAGATCTTAAGTATTTCCATCTCGTTTGTTGCATAGTGATGCTCTCCAAATGCGCAAAATATTAATGTTGAGAGTCCTTCATTGCCCAACCATCACCATGTCTCCTTTCTGAAGTGCTGTTGATGCAGACTAGAAGTATTCAAGTTCAAGATGCTTGGCACTCTTAAAAGCAAAGCCTCTGAAGTCAAGAAAACAGGTCATCAATTACTGTAGTCAGAGGTTCTTTGATGACCAAGGATTGCCTGTGGGGCCACCTATCACCCCTAAACCTTTTGTATGTCACCCAAGCAACACGGATGCCCCTGAGGGTTTTAGGGTCTTTTCAGGGAAGCTGGTACAGGCACCCAGTCTTACAACCACAGCAGGCTCAGGCTGGAGGCCCCAAGGGCAGTGTCCTTACCCAATCCCACTCCCAGCTGGGTCAACACTGCAGCTAGAGCAGGTTGCTCACCGCTGTGTCCTAACAAGTCAGGGCATCTCCATCTAAAGAATGGATAAGCTTCACTGCTTTTTAGTGGGGATAAAACAATTATCATATTTATTCCCACATTGGATTGGGAGAAATCAGGAGATTGAAACATAAGAACAACCACTTGAGGTGGGGAAAGAATTGGAGATCTGGAAAAGGATGTCCCCTTGCATGACCAACTCTGTCACTACCTAACGTTGCCTACATTTGACAAACAGCAAGAGAAGCAGCTTGATGGAGAAACTAAAGAGTTTTCAGAGCCTTATAACACGAGGTGGCCATGCCATGGGGTGCAACGCAAGA
Source organism: Coracias cyanogaster (assembly GCA_033124195.1). NCBI lineage: Eukaryota > Metazoa > Chordata > Aves > Coraciiformes > Coraciidae > Coracias > Coracias cyanogaster. The sequence continues at coordinate 39,223 of JAVSBS010022921.1, read as the reverse complement.
GGTGCAGAAAAGGTTTCCAAACCCAAGTCCACAGAGTGGAGCTCTGCTCCAAAGCCACCTCTTCTCCCTGAGGGTCAATAAGGTGCCTCACAGCCCTTGTATCAACATTTTCCAAAGCACTAAGCCCAGGTCCAACATTTCCCAATAAGATGCAGACCATCAGCAGTCACGGAACAAATCACCTTAATCCTTTCTGCTCTGCACGCTGTATCATGTCTAATGGCATTGGTGTCAGAGGGCAATCTCCAGCAGCACAATACAGCTGCTGACAGCCACCTGGCCTACCACAAATAGCCACCAACAGCCTATTTGGAGACAGATATTTCTGTAAAACACTCAGCATCTCATCTGGGACAAATCTAAAAAGCTTTCGGCTCCTTACAGCCATGTTCAAGTGCCAAAATAGAACCAGTGTACTTCGTGTGACAATTGACAGTTATCTTGGGAAGATGACACCAGGCCTGACAGCAAAAGGCTGCTCTTCCTGAGAACCTTCCATGCTTCTATTTCATCTGCTCCAAAAACAGGCTGCACTATGGTTGAGGGCATTTGTGTAAGTCTACTCTGAGGTATCATCCATCTTTTCCTTCTTGAGGTCTGCTAATCTCTTGCCTTTGAACACAGCACTAGAGATGATGACTCCAACATAAACAGTGAGAAGAAACTTACTTGAGATGTCAAAAAGGGCTCTTTAAAATTAGGAAGGTTACAAAACAGTTGGAAAATAGCCATTGCTTGCTTTATTCTAAAGGGAACATTCAGCAGCAGTAACTCTGAATGTGAGCTGGTTCCATGCCAAAAATGGGTCTATGGGATCTGTATATAAATTTACAGCAATGACTGCAGGAGAAGCAATGACCTCCAAGCACAGCCTTGAACTCCATGTTTCTTTTCTCACAAATAACTCTTGCATTGTGCTACTTTGACTTTAAAACCCATCGAGAGTTGCTTTTGTGAAGTGGCAACAAGCATAGTCACTCTGGGTTGGCATCACCCACATCACCAAGCAATCCCACCAAGCTCTAGCTGGAGGCACTGGGTTGGGGTCACCAGCCTGACCCTACTCCCAGCAGGGCCACCACCACCACCACAGCTACCACAGGTTGCTCAGGGCAGCGTCTCGGTGTATCAAGGCAGTCTCCAAGGATGGGGATCCCCCACCACTCAGGGTGGTGTCCCAGGGGTGCTCTTCCAGGGCACTTTTTGTCCATTAATGAGGCTATTTTTTAACACCAGAAACAGCCCTCATTGATCACTGCAGCCCAACTCCTGGACATTGCAGTCATTAACTCCATGATTTATTACTGCTATTATTCTTTTACTACTTGGCTCAGCCTGCTTTTCTAGGACACTGTATGAACTTCAACTCATACTTCACAGACACTGAGAATATTTGACTTTATGAGACTGGCTTGCACCCTGTCACATCCCCATCATGTGCTCTTCTGTGAAGCCTTTTAACTTTTCCATCTTTATAGCAATATTTAGGCATTTGGGATCAACTGTTTATTTTATTTCCTTACAGAAAAGCTTGCATTCTGGGAGAACATCCTGTAGCTTCCTAGTCTTTATTTGGATTTCCACAGCATTTTAACAATAATCATGTAATTTCCCAGTAGAGCTGTTAACATCAATCTCTGACTGTGAGAAATTAATATACTGAATGTCAGTGTTCCTTTCCACTTCAGTTTTGCCTTGTTTTGTAGTTATTTTTACCTCGTTTCCCTTAAGGACTCTGTGCTTTCTAAATACATTTTCATTTTAAAATCCCGAACAACCGTATATTCAGCTTCTACGCCCTTTGCTTTAGGAAGCTACTGACCAGAGAAACCATTCAAAAAAGATCAATCCTTAGCTGCCTTCAAACTCTTCCAACACGTTTCCATCAAGTCTTCCTTAGAAACAAGTTTTTTTTTTTTATTAAATACTTTTGGATGAAGAAAACATCATGCACTGCTCACCACAAATGTTCGTACTGTCTTGGGGGGGAAGAAATAATTAAAAACCCCACCGATTTGCAAAGGCACTATGAAGCGTGCAGCCTCAAAGTGCAGTCAACACTGCCATCAGCAGCAAGATCTTATGTATTTCAGGTAAAGCAGGTCAAACAAACTAATGAATGTTCATCTCATTAGATACAAATGGATCATGGATAGGTAGTTGGGGAATTTTTTTTTTTTTTTTAATCTAGAAAATTTAAAGTGAAAAATGCGGAGGGCCATTGATGCTACCAAAACATCTTGCAAATACTGGGAGTATATATTGTTGTCCAACTGTCTTTAGAAGCAACATTGTCTGGTCTGGGGTTTTAAATTTTTTTTTACCTGAAGTGCAAAGCTATATTTATGACCTTTTTTTATAGTTTTTGTTAAAGATGAAAACAAGTTTAGCAAAAGCAACCTAGCACCAAGGCAGGATCTGCAGTGTAGAGCAGTTCAGTGCAGTGAGTAAAGCCAACAAAACCAGGTGCCTTTTTAAAAGTACAAATTAGTATTTTTCCTCTGGTTAATTTGTTTTTCATTTGAACATTTTATGCATGACCTGCTTCTCATATTAGAGCCTGAAAACAGCCAGATAAGCACGCTTTTCTCCCATGAACCACCTTATTCATCAGCTAAGAGACAACACCATCAATTTGTCAAAGTAAAGGGACAGGGGAGAACTGCAATTCAGCGTCACTGTTTGCTATCCAGATAAAGTTGTGTTTATGCATATATTAAGAAAAAAAATACCGAGGTGATGGAACCAGCTGTATTAATTTAGAAATCTTAGTTTTCCCCTTTCCAGGCTCAGTCCCATGTGCAAAAGAGCTTCTTGCCAGTATCAAAGCCTGGTGTATCCAGCTGAACCTGGCCCTGTAGGCACCGGAAAAGTTTGTAGCAATTCAGCTGGGAAGGGTTTTTACAGCCAGCCTTCAATGGCTGCTCAAGGCTGGGTAGAAAACCTCTTTATCCCACTCTCCAGTGAAGTCAAGATGCACTAAAAACTTTGAGACCCACAAAGCAGGCCATCAATCAGGCCTTTGCCAGACATTTTTCCTATTGTAACTGGACTTTTGCCACTTAAAAGTGTTTTTTCCTAAATCGTAATGAGTTCTATCATATCAGTTTGAAGCACGAGAAACACCACTGAGTGAACCTACACCTGAAGATGCACATAGAATCATGGAATCATTTAGGCTGGAAAAGGCCTTTAAGATCATCAGGTCCAACTGTCCCCCCAGCACTGCCAGGTCACCACTAAACTGTGTCCCTCAGCACCACATCTACACAGCTTTGAAACCCCTCCAGGGATGGGGACTCCACCACTGCCCTGCCCAGCCTG